>CAUYUJ010008047.1:199138-239138 GCA_963575745.1 Prorocentrum cordatum | reverse complement strand
TGCAGGCCTGGCTGCTTCGGTCAGCTTTCAGTGAGCTCCTGGTGGAGCATACTTTTATGTTCCTCGGTGCGCCAAGGATTCCGTGAGCTCCTGTGGGAGCAGAATATATATATATATATATATGCACATATATATACATACATATATATATATATATATATATATATATATTCCAGAGGCCAGCGGATGACAGCAGGTGCCGACAGTGATGTCCTCCTGGGCCCGAGGAAACCTGGAGTGGGAGTGTGGTTCGTGCGCGCGTCTGCACAACTGGGCGTCGCGCCTCAAGTGTGCATGTGGGCGGCAGGCGCCTGCGTACATCCGTGAACGAGCGTATGAAACACACAAAACCGCAATGCAGCAGCTCGAAAGGGGCAAAAGAAATGGCGCCCCCGTGGACGGCAACAAACGGGCCCAAAGCAAGCAGGAAACCAGCAAGTCGTCCGCCTTGGAGAAGAAGTTGGATGCCCTGGTTGCTTCGCTTTCGAACCCTACTTCTACGAGTACGGGTGGGGCACCGGCTGTTGAGCGGCCATGGTGGAAGGACAAAGTTGCCAACGTTCAGGAGGCGGCTAAGGCTGCCGACTCGAGCACTGAGGAAGGACAACGAGCTAAACTTGCTTTACAGATTCAGGAGCTCGACGCCTCGCTCAAAGGTGTACAGAAAGATGACGAGTTCAAGGGGATTCGCGAGAGCATGGAGGAAAAGTTGCAGGCGCTGCGCGAGCAGCAGAAGCCAGCGCGACCGTCATCTACTGCGCACAGTCGGGTTGCGCAAGACCTTAGCAAGACCAAGACGGTGGTCGAGCAGATGCCTAAGGATTTTGATGAGAAGAAGGAACAGTATGAGAAGCTGCGAGTGTCTATCGAGGAGCGCGAGCAGAGTTTGGCGGCCAAGAAGGTGCAGGTCGGCGAGCTGCAGCGCGAGTTCGATCGCACGGCGCAGTTGTTATGCCTTGAAGGCGGTGGTCACGCAGGAGGTGGCGCCAACGTGCTAGTTCCTGGCACCGCCACCTTTCATGATGTCGAAGAGCTCAAGCAGAGTGACCCAGAAGTTGGGGAGTACCTTACCAGCGAGATGTGGCAGAAGTTGCAGAAACACATCCGTGCCGTTCCGACCCAGGTCCAGGCCGATGACCCGATGGGGCAGCAGCCTGGTGGTGCGCCTGGTGCTGGCGTTGCTGGTGGGGCCAGTGGTGAGCCCGCCCGCGGAGGTGGTGGAGACGATGCTGCACAGTCTGCCGACGCAGACGCTGCAGAAGTTAAGCGCCACAACGAGCTCAGTGAGTTGTCTCCCGAGGAACGCAAGACATTGCGGGCTTCTTGCGAGAGCTTCGAAGACTCCCAGCAAGCTGGATGAGCTCGACGCAACCAAAATTATCCTGACGACGGACCCAACCATATGCAGTTATGGGTACCGCAACTGTGAATATTTTCTTCGGTGGAGCTTCCTATGGGGCCACGAAGCGCCGCACTGGGTGGAGGGGAACGCATGCGGGCGGTAGAACTGGGGCCGTCGGGCGAACTCCCTATGGGGCCACGAAACGCCGTACTGGGTGGGGTGAAAATGCCAAATTTGGTTTGTGGGACGCATGCGGGCGGTCCCAGTGGCGGCTTCGGTGGAGCTCCCTATGGGGCCACGAAACGTATGAAGGGTGTGCCAAATTTGGTTTCCGGGACGCATGCGGACGGTCCCACTGGGGGCTTCGGCGGAGCTCCCTATGGGGCCACGAAGCGCTGCACTGGGTGGGGGGGAACGCATGCGTGCGGTAGAACTGGAGCCGTCGGGCGAACTCTCTATGGGGCCGCGAAGCGCCGTACTGGGTGGGGAGAAAGTGCAACACTTGGTGTGTGTGGGACGCATGCGGCCGGCCCCAGTGGCGGCTTCGGTGGAGCTCCCTATGGGGCCACGAAACGTATGAAGGGTGTGCCAAATTTGGTTTCCGGGACGCATGCGGACGGTCCCACTGGGGGCTTCGGCGGAGCTCCCCATGGGGCCACGAAGCGTTGTACTGGGTGGGTGAAAATGCCAAATTGGGCTTCCGAGGCGCATGCGGACGGTCCCACTGGGAGCTTCGGTGGAGCTCTCTACGGGGTCACGAAACCCCGTAGTGGGTGGTGTGAAAATACCAAAATTGTGTTTCAGGGACGCATGCGGACAGTCCCACTGGGGGTTTCGGTGGGGCTTTCTATGGGGCCACGAAGCGCTGCACTGGGCGGGGTGAAAATGCCAAATTAAATTTCCGGGACGCACGCGGACAGTCCCAGGGGCTTCGGTGGGGCTCTCTATGGGGTCACGAAGCGCTGTACAAGGGGAGGGGGGCGCATGCAGACGGTAGCACTGGGACCTTCGGTGGGGCTCCTTATGGGGCCACGAAGCGCTGTGCTGGGTGTGGGGGACGCATGCAGACGGTAGTATTGGGACCTTCGGCGGGGCTCCCTGCGGGGCCACGGAACGCTGCACTGGGCGTGGGGGGCGCATGTGGACGGTAGCCTTGGGACCTTCGGTGGGGCTCCCTATGTGGCCAAGAAGTGCTGTACTCGGTGGGGGGGACGCATGCGGACGGTAGCACTGGGGCCTTCGGCGGGGCTCCCTATGGGGCCACGAAGCGCTGTACTGGGTGGGGGGGGCGCATGCGGACGGTAGCACTGGGACCTTCGGTGGGGTTCCCTATGGGCCACGAAGCGCTGTGCTGGGTGGGGGGGGGCGCATGCGGACGGTAGCTCTGGGACCTTCGGTGGTGCCCTCTACGGGGCGTGTGTGTGTGTGTGTGTGTGTGTGTGTGTGTGTGTGTGTGTGTGTGTGTGTGTGTGTGTGTGTGTGTGTGTGTGTGTGTGTGTGTGTGTGTGTGTGTGTGTGTGTGTGTGTGTGTGTGTGTGTGTGTGTGGTGTGTGTGTGTGTGTGTGTGTGTGTGTGTGTGTGTGTGTGTGTGTGTGTGTGTGTGTGTGTGTGTGTGTGTGTGTGTGTGTGTGTGTGTGTGTGTGTGTGTGTGTGTGTGTGTGTGTGTGTGTGTGTGTGTGTGTGTGTGTGTGTGTGTGTGTGTGTGTGTGTGTGTGTGGGGGGGCGCATGTGGACGGTCGCACTGGGACCTTCGGTGGGGCTCCCTATGGGGCCACGAAACGCTGTGAACGGGTGATTATGATGATGGTGGTGATGGAGGAGGGAGAAGGGGGAGGAGGAGAGGAGAGGAGAGGAGGAGGAGAACGCGGGGCGACGTCTAGTCAAAACGAGGACCCAACACCACAGGATGGTTGGGAAAAAAACGCGGCATCCCTGACGACGGCGAGGCTTTGCTACGGCGTGAAGGTGCTAGCGAGGTGGGCGGCATGGCTTTTCGGAACTGTGCAGTCTCCCCCCCGTCGAGGACCAACGACGTTCCTGGTGGAGGCGTTGCCCGTCCTCATCGCGGCAAGGAGAGCGAGGGTCGGCAGCCCGCCTCTCGTGTTAGCCCGGCCCCCGATGGGTGCCTGCGCCGCGGCGCCGCACCCGAGCAACGGAACGCGTGCTCCTGAGCGCTGTGCACGTGAGCCTGCTTGCTACAAAAATCCTCACCTCCTTTTTCCTCTCCCCCCCCTCCCTCCCTCCCTCCCTCTTCCTGTTCATAGCGGGGCTGGGAAAGACCGGGAATGCGACGCGAGGCCGGCTTTTCCTTGCGGAGGCTCTGCAACGAGCGAGTGCGATCCCAATGGGAACTTGATGCCGCTGGTCGCAGGCTTCCGTCCCGAGTCGTTTCCTCCTTCGCAGCCAAGTGTAGGAGCAGCGTCAGGCGAACGCGCGATTGAGCCCTTCAATTGCAGTGGAGGCAAGACCACGTTGACGCGGCGACTGACAGCGACGCGAGCTGTAGTCATCATGGTCGAAGAGTTTGGCCACGTTGCTGACCAGGTTGAAGCGATTCAGTCGCGGGCGCAAGTGCGTGGGTGGAGTCTAATGGTCTTGCCCTCTTGCCCTTCTGCAAGCTTCGTTCTGAGTGCCGCCGTCGCAGTTTTTGTTCGCCGCGAACGCGGGTTGCGACCGTCGCAGGAAGGTTGCCGTCAGACGCGCGAGCATAGAGTCCAGCATGCGCAGCTAGATTTGTCCAGCTGGCCCGCCCTCCACCTCCCCAGCCTCTGCCTCTGCCCTTGCGTCGGCCCCCAGGGCGAGAATGCAAAGCTGATGGCTGTTGCCGGTGCAGTGGTCGAGAGCTTCGAGGGGCCGTGCATTGTTGGAGGCGATTGGAACATGTCACTTGATGAGGTTCAGAGCTCCAGCCTCTGCAGATTTGCAGGTCTCGCGCTGGCATCTGCGAAGTTGCGTGCCTGTCGAGGGGGCGCGGGTAGCTCTGGAATCGATTTGTTGGTTTAAATGGTCCGTGCATGCGCGCGTGCAAGAATATCCAGTTGGGCCTCCGCTTGACTACGCGGCCCCATCGCCCAGCGCAGCTGTCTATCGCCAGTCAGGGTTTTAAAGTCCAGCATCTGGTGCACACGGTAGCGCCGGCACTGCCTCTCAAGGGGCCCATTGGACCCTGGCCTTCTCCTCCTGCTTGGGATCTCGTCAGGGGCCTGGGTGAGCGGCGCGGCGAGATGCCGCGTGATGAGAAGGCTGATCCAGGGTTTGTGCACCAGTTGTTGTCTTTTATGTGGGGCAAGTTTGCTCAGTTGACTGCTCGTTGCGTCGGGGTTTGCACTGGGGTTGCGAATGGTAGATTTGGCAGGTTTGGGCTTCAAGTTGCAACGTCGAATTCCCCGTCCCCGGTGTAGCCGTGTTCAATTACTGAAGGCTGGCAGTGGCTGCGCAATGGCGCGTCTCATCTCATCCAATTTTCGGAAGTGGATGGCATGTCTGACGCCTGTCAGGGCGCAATGCTGGCTGAGCTTGCAATTTTCCGCGACAGCGAGTATCCAGGTTTTGGGTTGAGTGCGCGACTTGATAATTCGGTGGGTCAGTCCCGGGTGCTCATTTGCAATGAATCCACGCGTGAGCAGGTCAGCGGTTTTCTCGAATGCATCTCGGTAGACGTTGACGTTGCTGTAAAGGCGAGCCGAAGGAAGTCACATCTAGATGGAGCGACTGGTGCAAGACTGCCAGCATGGGGGGAGCCAGGGGCCTTCGCAGGGTCACGAAGGTTCGGAACTTCGTGTCTCCCACGTTTGTCCAAGACCCTCGAGGCCCCAGTGCTGACCCCCATAGTATCGCGCAGCACGAGCTGCAGGTCTATCGGAAGCTCTGGCGAGCGACGTCCGCTCCGCGGACTGCCTGGATCCCTGATCGGGCCAGTTTTCCCTTGGCTTCTCCCAGCGATGTTCGCCGAGTGATTCGGAGTTTCTCGGAGACTGCGGCCAGGTCCTTGGGCCAGTTCCATTCCTGGCACTTTCTGCTGCTTGACGTTGGCGGTCTAGAGGCGTTGGCCGGTTTATGGCAGTGTTTCGAGGCGATCGGCCTCCTGCCCCAGCAGTTGCTGCGGGTGCTCATGCCGGTGCTGCCCGAGCCTGTCAGTGGCCATGAGTTGATAGTGCTCTATAGCGGCATGTATCGCATATGGCAGCGGTTGCGGCGACCGATGCTAACTTCCCTTATTGGGGAGGTGGAGCTTGGGCACTCGGGGGCGAGTCGGGGGCGGAGTTCGGTGGATTGCGCGTGGGCGCAAGCGGCGAGGGCCGAGGCAGACGTGGCCTCGAGTCGTTTCAGCGTGCTCACCATAACCGATTATTCGAAGTATTATGACACGATCCCACTGGTCTCGCTGCGAGATAAGTTTCTCGAGCTCAATTTGCCCGCTGCATTTACGAAATTAATTTTAATGCGGCGCGCTCCTCGAGTGTTGCGATTACGCCAGCATCGCTCTGAAGGGGTTGCCCATGCAGTGTTCGGGCTCCCCGCAGGGGATTGTTTTAATGATGCCAGTATCAAGGTGCACGCGGTTGAAACGTTCGACTGGCTCGTTGCTCGGCAGCCCCCGCTGGTGATTCCACGTCGTGCATTGACGACTCTGGGATGCAAGTTTCCAGCAGTAACCGTGGGCAGGCTGTGCAGCTCGCGACAGGCTGGCCGTGCTTTTTACGCTGCGAGCGAAGCGACGAATGTTCTCTCAACGACAAGGTTGCCGTAGTTGCTAGTGACATCCAACTCGCTCGGTCCGCTGGCCCTGAACCAGCAGTTGCAAATCATTATGCAACGTACCTTGGGGATGATGATGCCTCAGGGGCCAAACGGTCGGCCGCTCGAGCTCGCGTTAAACAGCGTTCTCGCCCGTGGGGCATGAAGCTGCGTTTGAACAGGATCCGGCGTTTTAAAGTTCGACCTCCCAACCGGAAGGCAATGCAGGGTCTGATTGAAGTCCTTCGCGCGGGCGTTGCTCCTGCGTCTTCGTACGGATCTGAGGTTTTGGGTTTTTTCGGAGGCTGAGCGCAGCGTTGTGCGACGGGCTCAGTCCAGGGGCGCGCCGCCGCCCCATGGAGGCGCGAGCGCCACTGCGAAGGATGTTTTGCATGGTGGGTGGGGCGCTCGTGCTGCTGTAGGTCCGGCTCTTCAATGGTGTCGCATGCTGTGGAATGCCCATGTCGATTCCACTCGCGCCCTCCCCCCCTTCTAGGAACTCCTCCAGCTTTGGGGGCAGGCTCGCGCCAGCGACGCTGTCGATTGGAAGTCCAGCCGCGGCCCACTATCGCGCGCCAGTCTGCCTGCTCGCCGCGCAGGTTTAAAGGTGGCTTCGGGCGCCCAGTGGCTTGATCATTGGGGCAATGCCGCTGATATCAGCAAGATCCCTCCTCGCCTCCTCCTCGACCTCCCGCGGCGGTCTCCAGCGCGAGGCTGAGTTGAAACTGGTTCGACGTCTTGGGCAACCAGCTGGCGCGCGCGCCACGTTTGACCTCGTCCGAGGGAGCATGTGTACGCGAGGTAAGCAGCAGGCGCGTCAGCAACAGTTTATCTTGCTTTCGTGCGCGCGTGGCGCTATTTGGGCCGATGCGCGCGTGCGATGCAGAGTATCTCGCGGATGGCCTGTGCAAGTGGCGTGGACAGCGTGATGGCCTGCGCCGCCGTCTGCGCAGCTGTCTTCACCCTGAGGCCGTCGAGGTCCGGATCGAGTGAGACATTCCGGCGGCGATTCTTGAGGAAGGGGCGCGCAGTGATGATCCTGTGTTCATTCGTGGTCTGTTTGTGCTCAGTGATGTGGATGCGCCCCCTCCCTCCGCCAGCTCCCACTGCGAGATTTTGGGCGGCGCGAGGGCCGATTTGGATATGCAGCCTGAGAAGCTAGCGACCCTGGCAGGAAATGTGGTGGCGCTCAAAATGGCGGCAGACGGGAGCTGCACCAAGCGGGCCATTCGCTGCCTGCATCGAGCGTCGTGGTCAATCGCCCTGCTGGAGCAAGGCGCCGAATCTATTTTAGCAATTTTGAGGGGCATCGTTCCGGGGGTTCTGCCGCAGTCGCCGGCGATGGCTGAACATGCTGCAGCCGCGTTGTGCGGCCAAGTAGCGGATCGCCCCACTTCTTTGGCCTTGGGCTGCAAAGCGGTAGTTTGCCAGACCCAGAGGCCCCTTATGGAAACAGCTTGCTGGGAACAACAAGTTTGCTGGTGCTCGGCGGTTTGCCCATGGACTAACAGGCGCAAGTTGTTTGTCCACCTTCCATGTGAAGGCCCATCGGAAGCTGGGGGCTCTCGAGGCCCTGGAAGGCGATGAGAGGCGTTTTACTTTTGCGAATCGCGCGGTGGATGAGCGCGCGAAGAAAACCCTCTCGGGGCACCCGCGGCCTAACCCAATTGTTTCTGCAGCATGTTGAGTTGTATCAAGATCGAGCCAACGCTTTTGTGAAGCTTGCGTCGGCTTCTTCCGTTAAAAAAGAAGTCAGGTGGGCGAGGGCCCCATTTTTCTCATCCGGTCGCAGTCGGCACAGTCGAAGCTGGCATCTGTGGCGTCGATCAGAGTTAGGCATACAATGCAGACAGTGTTGGGTGCTGTGTGATCGACCCGATAGGCCAATGACTGGAGATCGTGGCTCGCTTCGAGCTCTCCAGAAACTGCTGCGTGAACCCATGGGGCACCTCTTCGTCGCCGTGTCGGGTTCGGCTCTTGATATTCCTCGGTTTGGGGGCCGCGGGGGCATGTGTCGCGAGCAGCAGATCCTTCGTTTGAAATGCGGGGGCTGGAGCCAAGGCTGAACCGTGAAGCTCGCCGAGGCCTGCAATAAGCCAACGCGTAGAGGACTGGATGTCCGGAGCCGTTCTCGGGGAGGCGTTGGCCCGAACTTGAAGGTCCGCGAAGTGCTTGTTAAGGCGTTGCCTGTGGCACGATGAGGTTTTCAAACGGATGCTAGTTCGAGGTGCGGTCTGATTGCTGCATCTGTGCCGCGAGCTTTCTCGGATGCTCCTTCAGCCCCCGACCATGAGCAGCGAATGGCGGCCTTTGTCGCCAGAGTTGCAACTAAAGAAGAGGTTGCGCGAGCCTCAGGGGCGATTTAACTCGGGTCGACCCCCCCAGTGCTTTTGGTGCTGTCGCCCCCCGACCGTTTTCAAGCGCTGTCCATCCATCCTCGTCCTCCTCGTCCTTATCCGCCTCTTTGTCCTCCTCATCCTTCTCCTCGTGATCTGTGAATGGAACCCGTGTAATACCCTCATATTTACTCATTATCCTTACCTCTCCTGCGCCTGGCCGTTTGGGCTCAGGTACTGAGATAGATCGATCAGACCTTGATCGTGCGGGAGGGAAAGATATCCATCTATCCCTCCTTCTCTCTACCAACGGATCAGGGGTTCTGTACCCTTGTACTTCAACCCCATACACAGGTTATCAGCCCTGTAAAGCTCACCCTCACCGACTCGCCCGCGGTGACCTCGCATGCGAGCCTGATGGAGCCACTTCGGCGCATGCGCCGCAAGGGTTCCATCGGCCCTTCGCGTCCGAGCTCTCCCACGGCCCGACGGCTCGGTGACGAGTTGGAGAGCATTAGTGCGGACTGTGTTGGTGTTCCAGATACCCCCCCCCCCCCAGCTCCGAAGGGCCCGAGGCGCGACTAGCTGCTGAACTTCGCCGCAGCGCCGCCCGCGGGGGGACAGGAGAAGGAGTAGGAACAGGAAGGAAGGAGTTTCACACGCCGACCTTCGATCCTCCCTCCCCTTCCCCGTCGGGAGCAATCCCAACCGCGTCAGGCGAAAGCCTTACTGGTCTCGATACTCCAGGGCGCTTTCGCGCTAACCGCCGATGGACCTCAGGCGCTGGGACCCCCAGCCCTGCGACCGTCCCTGTGGCGGAGCACGTAGCTACCTTCGAGGAACTCAGTAGACCAGTGTCGGCACAGCCGCAGACGCGGTACCCCAAGGTATCATCGGATGAGACACCACACACACATGGTCCGAGTCGCAGCTCGTCCGCGCGCAACCGCCGTGGAGCCCCAGGCCCATGCGGCGAAAGCAGGTCGAGCCCGCGCACTGCCTCTCAGAGGCCATGCACTCCCCGCGACAGGGGACACAGGGAAGCTGACGCTCCCCACCTCTCCATCTCAGACGACCAGCTGGCGGAGACGTCCGCCGCAGGTGACATAGCTGAGCTCAGAGACCAGGTTGAAACCTTCGTGTCCAGCCAATACTCTGGACTACTACAGAGCGTTCAGACGAACGCCACCGATACTGCAGCCATACGCCGCGATCTTGACGGCGCCTTAGGGATCATCGATTCCAGGATTGCCGAAGATCGACGCACCATAGGAGAACTGCAGTACCAGGTTGATCGTGAGGTGTCACACTCAGGTGAACGAACGGCGATGGTCGAGAACCTGCGCAACTATCTCGCGCAGATGGAGCAACAGCTTGTGATCGTACGCGACATAGGCGTCTCCGCGGTCAGGATTTTACATGATGAGATCCACGACCAGCTCCGCAACCGACCAACTCCAACCGAGGCCACAGACCTCGGCGACGTTCAGTCTCAGATCAATGATCTTCGATCTTATCTAGACCACACTACGGCGAAGCTTCGTACCGAAGCACACGCCAACTCGTCGAACCTGATCGACATGTTGCAGCGTACTGAGAGAGTCATCACTCAAAGGCTTGATGCGACCAACGCTGTCGTGCAGCCACTCGCTAACCGGATCTCTGACATAGAGCAGCGTTTTCCTGGTGTACAGGACGCCCTGGCAGAGTTGCGTGTCGGACGAGCCCAGACTGATCAGCTGGATTCTCCTCCCACGGTTTACGATTTCGCCCGCCTCACTGACAGGTTGCAGGAGGTTGAGAAGGCGGCGGACCACACGCAGTTGGAGCTCTCCCAGGTTATTCATGAAAGAGATACTGAGAAGGTGCGTGTAGAGAGTTACCTCGCACGTCTGGAAAGCGAAATGGAGGCACAAAGCGCCCGTCTCCGAGCATACGAGCATCGACATGATCGGTATTCACAACGTTCTCGGGATACCGATGAGTATACACGCCAAAACGTGGGTCAAATACAAGAAGACATGACGAGCTGGACGAATCAGCTGATCGACCACACTAACGACACCAACATCCACCTTCGACCTGCAGCCGGCCCGCACAGGCCGACGGCAGCGTCCGCCGAAGCACCACAAGCTTCCGCAGGACAACAACGACGTGCGTCCCCAGGAGGAGCCTCCGCGGCAGCTTCTGCACAGACACGTCATGTGTCTCCTGTGCGCACAGAACCAACCACTGACGGTGCACCGATACCCTCACAACCAGTGTCTGCGGTGTCGGTCCATACAACGACCCCTATCAAGGAGTCAGACACCGTCCGAGTACCTGTCTTGCCTAAGATCACGCAGCTGCTGGAATGGCAGCAAAGAGTGCGGAAGAACTTCGGGGCCGCCTCAGGGCGACCATCCAAAGCATACGCCTTCCTATGCGTGGCAGAACAACCCGAATGTACATTCGAGGATTTACAAGACAGTGGAGACTTTGAGAGCATCGATTGCAAACTCGCAACCGCTCTGAGCGACATCTTATCCTCAGACTTACGCTACCAAATCAGGCTCATCGAGACCAGAGAGCACAAAGCAGGACGCATGCTCAACGGACGCCAAATCTACTGGCATATCCTGCAGTCCTACAAAGTGACAAAAGTTGACGACGATCTGCACGATTTTGAGCGCCTTAAAGAACTGAGGATGAGAGATGACGATTTGCAACGTTTCATTACCGATTGGGACGCCTTACTCTTGGAATGCCGAGAAGTACCCGATCCAAAGATATTGGAATCGTTATTTCGTACACAGATTCGTAGACATGCATGGATGAAACAAGACATGTGCGAGTACCAGCGCATGAAGATGAGCGACCCGAATCGTACCTACGGTTGGTTTCGACAGCGTGTCCTGGACATACTGGAGATTAAACAATTGGAGAATAATCAAAACAAACTACGGTACGAACATGAGACGCAGTCTCAGGTCAACGTGTGCGCTGCGTGGAAGAAAGGCAATTGTCGCAACGGTGAACGGTGCAAGGCTTTACATACATATTCCAGGGATTGGAAGAACAACAAATCTTCCAGAACATCAGCGGCTGGTGGCAACCCCCGCCGTAGTATGTCCACTCCTGCGAATCACAAGAAGCCAGCATCGAAACCATTATGCTTCGATTTTGCCAAGCGCAACACATGTACCAGAGGTGATAAGTGTAACTTCCCACACGTCGCACAGTGCAGAGATTTCGCACATAACAAGTGCACAAAAGGCGACAAATGCAAATGCGCTCATCTTGCACCTGGTACAAAGACTCCTGAACGAAGCCCCAGTCGACCACGGACTTCCAGCCAGGATAGCCGCGGCCGATCACCATCCCGCGGATCAGGAAGCCAACGGTCTTCACAACGCGGGGGGTCCCGCTACGCAAGCGATTCACGACAGGGACGTGACAACCGACGCCAATGCGACCGATCTCGTTCGACATCTAGGAGGTCCCAAGACTCTCGCAGCCAATCGAGAAGTCGTTACGACAGATCTTCGAGATCTACCTCCCGAGGACGAGACAGTCGTGGCGGCGGACGCGGCAGTCCACGCGGCCGTGATAGATCATATGGTCGTGACAAAGGACGTGGCAAACGGTATCCGAGCCGCGGATCGTCCCGTGGTTCTCCCAACACTAGAGCACGTTCTCCTGCCAACTTTAGACGTTCACGCCGTTCAGACCGCAGTTACGTCATCCGCGACAAGACCCTCATGGCCAACACTAAGGCCACAGTGACATCTACCAAGACACGTCGTCGGATACGCTTCGACGTGCGCAACGTGGACTACTACTTCCATACCATATCTGGCAGAGCCAGACTGGACAGATGGAAAGAGCTGCCGAACGAGGGTGACATCGTCAAAGTACCAGATCCATTACCAGAAAAATGGTGGGATGACAGTGCAGATGCCTTACGAGAATGTCAAAAAGAGGCACAACTCTGGTACGACGAACTATATGACTACCGACACAACAAAGAGTCGGTGGCGACACCAACTGCGATCCGAAAGCATGACTACACTGTCAAGCAGTCATCAAAGACTGACCAGACGACGACAACGACAAAGCAAGTCGACCCTCCACGTTCGACTGCAGCATTGACAAGGTCTTGGGTTCTCGACAGTGGTTCTGCCCATCCTATTCAGGGAAAACATGAACTTACGCAGACCGAGTCGGATCGCATATCTATTCGCGAAGAGCATATTCTGGAAACTGCAAATGGTGATCGTACCGTCAACGAGCACTACGACATACGGCTACCCGAGGTTGGACTGCATAGTTCAGCCCTTGCTTTACCAGACTGCCCATCATTACTATCAGTTGGAAAATTGATTGAGGTTGATGGCTTTCGACAGCTTTGGGATCCTGAGCTGGGCTACATGCTTCAGGATCCGGGGGGCCAATGGTATAAGATTCCAGTCAACAACCGAGTGCCAGAGTTACGACTCGACGACTTAACACGGATACCACCACCACGTTTATGCACTTCGTCAGCACCCCGCCGTCGTCAGCGAAAGCGTTCATCCGCCCGCTGTAACGACACTTGTTGGCGCTGCAAAACTACAGAGCAACCAACCACTGCAGACGAGCTACGGCCCCACATAGGGACCTGCCCCAAGAGACCGCATGTCGGAGAGGGAGGAGGAGAACGGACCATCACGGTCGAAGAACCTCCCGACACAAGCACAGACGAGCCCAACGTGGACACAACCACCGACTCGCCTAAGTCTCAGATGCAGTGTTCTCCTCCACAATGCGGGGGGTTAGATATAGCTCAAGCAGATAACGACATACCGACAGAGACACATACACGAACGCAGCACGACAACGATCGAGTTCTACCCAACAGACAAAAGAAACCGATCGACCCGATGCATTACATGATTCACAGCCCGAAACACCCTGACTGTGAGATCTGTTCTCGTACGATGGCACAGAATGCCCCGTGTAGACGACAGCGCAAACCACATCCACCGGCAGACCCCACCGACGAAGATAACGCCTACGAGGCTTTTGTCCCGAAGAAGTTCGGTGAGGCTCTAACTGCCGACCATATAGTACTGGCCAAAGACGATGCCGCGGACAAACATGGCGACAAATATGCACTTGTTGTCCTTGACAGATGTACTGGCATCTTCATGGCCTACCCAGCGCTTCACAAAGACGCAGCTACCACAAAGGCATCCTTTCAACAATTCATCGCCGCGAACGATGAGGTGAAGCATATCTATACAGATAACTCTGGAGAGCTCCAGAAAGCTTGCCGCCAACTGGGATGGAGACACGACACGAGTACGCCACATCGTCCACAGACAAATGGATTGATTGAGCGCGTTGTCAAAATTGTCATTCTCGGTACCAGAGCTGTGTTACATATGTCTGGTCTGGGACACGAATGGTGGAAAGAGGCCATGCAAGCCTTCTGCTGTGGACACAATTTTGTGCATACATCCACGGGCGCTGCCGCCCCCAACGAGGAGCATGCAGAAAAGACAGCTCATGAAATAAGATTTGGCGAAAGCTTTCCTGGGCACTGCATGCCATTCGGTGCTCGGATCTTTTGGAAATGCCTCAACCCCGAGATTAACAACGAGACTGCAAAGTTTAAAGAAAATACTCGGGAAGGGTTATTCATGGGATACCACTTACACTCCGGTGGGCGATGGTCAGGAGACTACCTTGTCTTGGACACGGCTACATACGCCAAGAACCCTGATGGTGAACTGTGTCATGTGCACAGAGTCAAAGACATCATCATCCCTGATGGCAAGTTCACCTACCCCGTGAAAGATGGTACTCTACGACATCATAACCCTGAGGCACACGACGAGGTGAAGGCATCCACTTCTCGCCCCTTGGGTGACAAGCCAATGCCTGACCCTCCACTTTCCTACCCCACAGAATGGGGTGACCCATCTATGATGACAACGGAGGACAACGCTGTTAATATCCAGACATCGGCCTCTGAAGTTGCTGCGCCAGCGCCGGAGCCAGACTACTGGGAACAGCGTGGATATTGCGTCATCAGACATATCCGTACTCCAAGAAGGAAGCTGTTCATCCCGACGGACGACGTCATGAACATACCTGTACCTGTTGACCAAGTCGACGTGACACGAGACTTCAAAACGACTTCTACTTTTGAGGGAGAAAGTAACTTCCGAGACGTTTGGGATGGTGTTAGCGCCAACGACCACAGGGAGTTAAGTGAGCCGTGGACAGGCACGATTCAGTTCTACGAGCCTCCAAAAATAACGCCAGACGGCAAAATGGTGGTTCGTGGACGCGAGACACGTATGCAGACTACTACTCGTCCTGATCACGTTCTCCCCGAGCATTGGAAAACACTTTCTCGTGGACAGCAAAAGAAAGAAATCGAGTGCGCCAACGACGTTAAACGAGCTCGTGAGATTCGTGATCGCGCTGCACTAAGAGTGTGGACAAGACAGGACAAACAGGTCACCAATTTCCGTACTACTACATCCGGCGGACCCACCTGGAATACTGTGGAACGACGGATTACATACGACACTGACAATGGCGACGTCATCCGCGACGAAAACGTCAAAGGCGTGACAAACAAAGAAATACTGTATGCCAAATTACCTGGTGGGCCACGTGACATTACTACGGTACTGTACTACCGTCAACTACCACAACAGCATGATGGAGAAGAACGTGCTTTGGTTTTTGTGGATAATGAGGGAACCGACTTTGGGACTTTGAACCCGCTTATACGCAAGTTCACCCAGTCGGTAGTAATACCAACCATGCCACGTGAGACCAACTACACGCCGGCACACAGAGATAAAATACCAGATTCGGCATGGTCACGCCCAGCACTAGTTACCAGAAACCTGGGTAAGAAAGAAGTTGCCGCATAACCACGTGCACAAGCAGCCCTACGAAAAGAATACGAGATATTGGAAAAGAAACAAACATGGATGTTGGAGACCGTTGCAGAAAAAGCTGATGTTGAGTCACAAGCTATCCGCTGGAACAAAAGTGCATTTCTTCAATATCTTGGAGCTATCTTCAGTCAAACATGAGGAACTTCCTCCTGATCTACGTAAATTCAAGGGCAGAGTGGTGGTTCAGGGCAATACAGGCAAAGATGGAACTGGTTTGGCCGCCATATTCGCCGACGCCGCTTCCAGTGCTTCGCATATAGAGGCTTCCAAACTTTGCGATGCTACTGCGTAATTACCGCAATATGCGGGAGAGCAAAGTGACGCACCTGGAGCCTATATGCAGGCATTACTATACGGCGACGGACGAATTGATCCAGTTGATACTTGGATTACTATACCTAAATGGCGACAACCGACATCATGGTCAAAATGCAAGAACCCAGTGTGCCGATTGCGATTGGCACTATACGGACACCCTCTCGCAGGTGTCTTTTGGGAACGAAAATGCCGCACATGCTTGGAAAGCGTCGGTTTCGAGCCTATTTCAGGATGGGAATGCGTATGGAGACACAACAAACTGGGACTGATACTTTCAGTATATGTGGACGATTTTAAATTGGCCGGCCCAGCTCATAATCTACAGACTGGCTGGGATTATATTCGCAAAAGCGGTATCGATTTGGATCCACCTACTCCATACTCACAATATTTGGGTTGTGGACAACAAGCATATGATGTACCGCAGAGCATCTTCGACAAAAGAATGTCCACAATACGCCCTATGCTACCTGCACACAATGAGAAAGATTACAATACGGCCAAACACGTTCGTGGCATTCGACATGATATGCTTGGTTTTACAGATCAGTGCATTGAGCGATACCTGGAATGCGCCTCCAAGCGCGCCCAGGGAACAGGGTCACGTCGGAAACGATCCGACTCGCCGAGGGCTTCGCGATCCAAATCGCCATCCTCCTCCGGGTCGGTCGCCAGACCTACCAGTGTGCTCAACGCACGGCCACGATCATCCAGTCCAGCAAAATCGGTCGACACGACATCTACCAATACCATACCCGCCACATACCATGACCTACCCGACGCAGAGACCCCTGGCATCGAGGACACCTCCTTCACTGAGTCCGACTATTCAGACGAGGGCATCCTCGGCCAGGACGCGGCAAGTGTACTAATGAAGATCCTGTACTTGGCACGTTGCTGTCGTTTCGATCTTCTACATCCGGTATGTATGTTGGCCAGAGGAATTACCAAATGGAATGCTACATGTGACAAACGTCTACATCGGTTGATATGCTACATCAAAACGACGCGTACACATTGCTTACACGGATGGATAGGCGATTCGTCGGACAAGTTACCCATCATGCTCTTTACTGACGCCTCGTTCGCTGATTGCATTACATCATCCAAATCCACTACCGGTGTTTTTGCTGCGCTTGTTGGACCCAATACATTCTTTCCAGTCAACGCTGTATGTAAGAAACAAACGGTTGTTTCACATTCATCTACTGAATCTGAGATCGTTGCTCTCGATTCCGCACTACGACTGGAAGGGTTACCACTACTATCATTCTGGGAAGCCGTGGTGGGAGTTGCCAAAACATGCAAAGAGAAGAATGCATGCCTGAGCTGCCATCGACACGTCGACCCGGCGATGTGTCCCACATTGGCAGCCAAAAAGAAGCGTAAACCATCGCCTCGCAAGGCGCCCCCTACACGGGGATCTTCTCCTAGCCGTAGGCAACTACCGCTAAATACGGCTTTACTTACGCCTCCAAAGAGACGTACGATATCCCATGAAGGTACTGTACTACACGTGGATCCAGAGCCAGCTCCAGAGATCAGTGCACCCAAAGTACGTCTTATCGTCCTGGAGGATAACCAGGCCGTTATCAAAATTGGCCAAAAGGGACGTACACCAGCACTTCGTCATCTTCATCGTACTCATCGTATCAATCTGGATTGGATATGCGAAACATGCCAACTTGAACATATCGAGCTTAAATACGCAGGAACAAAAGAGCAGATCGCAGATATGATGATCAAACGTTTCGAGACAAAGAAAGCAGACCTTTGGAAGGATCTCTTGGAACACTCGCTTATCTTTCCCGTTACTCCGATACAATGTCCTCCGATACGAGGGCCTCGGAGGCCCGACGGTTTACCTCATGAAGCGGAACCTCCTAAATTGAATGGATGCCCAGACATATGCAAGATATTGCTGACGGAAAAAGAAAGATGGGGCGAGGTAGGATCAGAATGCGGATTTCAATGTGTTGGGCAAGCTAACCGCGAGGGACTATGTGCATGCATGTGCCACATTGGCGTGCCAGCCGCAGATATTGCGTCGCGCACACCTCGTTCACGCGCACGTTCACCGCACGGTAGACATCCCCGCCATCCTCCCTCACCTCCACGAGATGCAGAGAGAGTTAGGACATTGATTATTCGTTCATACCGCAGCAATTTTACGACTCGAGCTGCAAAGCTCACAAGCATCCTGTTCGCCGCTTGCGAGGCAAATATAAGTGAGATCGGTTCTAATCCCGACCCCCCCATCCACGAGATGGATCAGGCGCAGCCGCTCAACCTCGTCGGCTGGCCCATCGGCTACGACAAGGAGTACGACCCGAACGCCAGGGACGATGACCGCGTGGGCTTCGCGTACCACGCTCAAACTGGTCGTCCTCGTGATCCCGAAGATGGTTACATATACATGCATCAACGGCGTGCTGACCAAAGCGGAGAGTTCGATCTTCGTGTACCCGACGAATCTTCTATTCGTGAACTTGCCCGCTTCGCGTCCGTCGAGGCTAAGAAATGGGCCAATGCCGAGAGTGGATCCGTCGGCGGCAACGCCAACTACGAGTACAACACATTCACAGCTACGCCGTGGCTATCATTCATGCGTGCTATGTGTATGATTGCCGGCCTTTTCAATCGTAATCCTTCAGTACAAGAAAGTGTTCGTGGACTACATGATCACTTGAACGCGGTGATCCCAGGATCGCACCGTAAGTGTCCACCAGAAAACTTTACGACAATGATACTGAAAACGAAGTGGATGATGATTCACAACGATTGGTCCAAAATTGGCAGTGCAGTACTGGGACAATACACCGAGGACAGCGTTACGGATACACAAAGATACTACAACAATGGTCTGTGTGCACCATCTGACGTACACCAGAATGGATTGGTAACGCCATGCTATGCGCCTAAAATTGATCGTGCAATGGCCAAATTACCTACTCGCCCACCTGGCATTGCCAGGACATCGGATACATCTGGACACATCGGCCATATTGATGAAGATAATTTGGTCACCAACATGCGAGCATTTTCCGACCTTAACCAAACAAATAAATTCCGCCGCAAGCATACTGCATGGTTGACTGCGCGCGGAGGCTTTGGAAGTATCGGATCAAACTCCAAGACGGTGGCAACGCCATCCGACCATCCGAATGGTTGGGTGGCGATATTGGACGATCCACAAGATACGGAACGTACCTATCGTTGGACACCATACAACGAGGGCAACGACTTCTTCGGCGAAGCCGCTGACCAGATCGGTTCGAATGACACTGGCCTTACTCCTGGTAATGATGTTGACCCATTTGAGCTGGACCACGCAAAATACAGTGCTTTCTGTGGTGGTCGCTTGGTTTCTACCCTACTTTCAGATAATGGGTGGCACTCCCTCATACAAGAGGACTTGGGACTACTGTTGCATCACGCATTTGGGCCATCGGGTCACGCGTACAAATGGACAAACTTGTATACTGCCTCAACATGGATCATGCAGCCCAAGAAAGGGGCCAAGAGTGCAAAACACAAGAAGTATCCTACTTTCGGCATCGACGAGCTCAACGCTGCCCAGAAGAGAATCGACCTCGCCAGTGCATCAAATACTGCCCTTGTACCTCTATTTATGCCGTGCCTCAACCGCGCGGAATACATGGGCGGCGCTACTCTTGAGCATTTGTCGACCATTATCCGCGACGACATCATGATGTGGGCACTCTCCTTTGGCAATTATAGGGAATGGTTCAGACAGAATGACACGCCGATCGGTCAAGATTGCGTTCTCTTGCCTGAAGCTGGTTATGAAGATACGCTACGGTATGGAGGAGCTACGCAAGCAACGTTCCGAGAAAGAAGATAGCCGCACCAACGCTATTCTCAACAATCAGTATGAGAACACTCTCGAGCAGCGCAATATGATCAGAAAGATCCGCGAAGCCAGAGGCCTCATGTTCCAAAGCGACAACGCTTCCATCAAGAAGTGGCGCGAGTTGAATGAGACTATCTGGGATTACTGGGCCAATGATTTCCCATCATACGTAAAACAAAGACACTATTGCAGGGGACTCAATGCCATGGTAGTATGGAGCGCGAACGACATCGCATGTGCCAATCATGGACAAAACACCATCGACATGCGCCGACATCAGAATCGTGCTCCTACTAACGTATACGAGCTCCAAAAGATGGAATGTGAGGGCGGCGTCCCGACGCTCATGCCCGTACACGTGCTCGTTGACGTGTCACGTTTTGTCGACGTGATGCAGTATTTCCGCTGCCCCACGGTCATGGGACCTGGAAAAGCAGCGCAATGGGGCGTACATCCGAACTTTGATCACCACATGAGCGACCTGATCAATATCATGCAGAACCGTGGCATCACTGTTCTTCCATCCGACCATTGGGTGGATGCGTACGACAGGATTACCCCACAGGCTTGGCACGCCAAGCAGAATAACCATAACATGGCAATGTTTACAACGCAATTCTGCGACGCAGTATGCTATCGCAATTTCTGCGCTTTGATACAGTCTCTGCCTTCTCAGCCATATCCATTCAGGCCGCCATTGCTGACTGCTGTCACGGATAATCAGGCCTACACGCAGGCCAAAGAAATCATGGCAGCCCTCGATTTCAGAGAAAAGTTGACACACGAATGGGAAAGAGACCTCAGCCTCACGACGTTGATGACACAGACGGCAAACGAGATGGCTCATTGTGCGTGGATGGCGTCATGTGCCGAGGGCACATTGCCGGCATCACTGCCCGCCGAAGCAGGCGACACCACTGAGCCTACTCCTGGAATGTCGACACGTACGCCAGCACCTGACCCTGGCGATCCTGACCAAACCCTTCCTGATAATGATCCATGGGTTATCGCATACAACGACTTATTCCAGTACCTCATGCTGTTGATCAAAGATTACCCTGGGGCTTGGGCATCTTGGCATTCTCTTGAGAAAGATGAACTCCTACACCCCAAGATCGTCAAAACTGTTGAAGGTGCACATGCAGTTACTTGGGTTGTATTCGAGCAATTCTTACATCAGATCAAAGATTTGGATGGAGATGATAATGCGACCAAAGCAAGAATCATTGCAGAAGATAACAGATTGTCTTCTCACCGCGTCGGCCCAGCTGCCGAGAACGAGAATAACATCGAGGCATGCAACACATTCTTCAAGCAGAATGCACTGGATCGAGCTGCTTTGGGTCATGACCCTGATGTTCCTACATCCGCATGGAAGGCAGCTGCTGAGACAGCACAGCCAGCCCCACCAGGCCCATTGCCTGATCCACTGCAACCTGGACCGCAATCGATAAAAGTGTCGCAACCATCGACTCCAGAACCCAAAGCAGAACAACAACCAGCAGATCAGCTCCCAAAAGCTGAGGCGGTACCGATCCCTGACGACGGCACCGACCTTGAGGCCATGGAGCTGGAGGCAACTCCTGCCGAGGAGGAGCTTTCTCCACATGAGATGAATATATTGTCATGGCAGGACAGCTGTGAGCGTTCCATGCACGAGGATACCAGCAATATCGGGATCTTCGACAACTCATGCACTATTCGCGAGTGGAAGCTACAAGCAGGCGTCAAATATGACCATCCATACATGTGCCCAATGTTGCGGGGCACGCGTGCGACCAATGGATTTGCCTGCATGGGAGACCATGAATGGTACGAGCAGCTGTTGCATGATGATATTGTGATTGCTCATGCGCCTGACATTGCACAGTCTGGTTGCTTCCCAGAGTGGAAATCGATATCATTACCACATTACGACGATGTACGTTATGGTCCCGAGCTAATTGAGGACGAATGGCTGGGAACAAACAAATACATGAGCAAAGACATTACGACTATGTGACGTCATGAGATTCACTACAAAAAGTTTTGGACCAACCAATTTCATGACAGACGTATCAATATCTGGGAGAACACAACAAAGAATGAATGGAATATTCCAAGCAATTGGAAATCCTTTAAAGAGATGGTCGAATGGAAATTCAGAGATCGCAAAGACAAACACAATGGACCATCCATGGAAGCGGCAGTGGCACACTTTAAGAAAGACGGTGAAAATGATGGATATACCGATTGGAACGACTACTATCCGATATTCATTGTTCGTGCGTTCCAGAAGCATATTGATTCGCAGAAAAACAGAATCGAGATATATGCCAAGCCGATCCCTGAGGGAGGTGACCCCAGTTCTTTTGACTGGAACAGCGTCATCGCTATTCGGTGCGTTGGTGGTCACAGTTGTGTCAATCCATCTTCCAAGCCGTGGAATATGGGATGGGAGAGCCTACAGTGGACAGATGTTAAATATCTCCATCACGGCACAGCATCCCGCGCTTGGAAGAACATATTGAAGACAGGGATCATTCCTGGATACGTTGATCCAACTTCTCAGAGAGACAAATATCATAAACCATCACAGCGATCTGAGGCATTCTTTAGTTCTAGCACATATTTGAACAATGTTCAAAAGAATCCACGCACTTCAGTGGAATCGTACAAGTTCAATAACTACAAGAACGAGGTCGAGCTGGTGATCAACATGGAAATCGCCACAAAAGCAGGTTGCAGATTTTGGTTGGGTGCTCAGGGCGCTATCATGACAGAGGACGTGGTACCCGCTGCGGCAATTATTGCAGTTCGCCGCCTCAAACCACACCACATGCATGGCCAGCAGTTATGGCCAGATGGCGACCCACGGGGCTACCCGCCATTGGCAGCAAGAGAGCCATTGAGCAAGTACGAGATTTGCGCCTGCCTTCCTGGAGAGCTCATCGGCGACCCTCCTGGATTGGCACCTATCGACCCCGACCACAACATGGAGCCTCCAAGGACGACGTCAGCGTCAGCACCTTCGGCCAAGCTGGGGGAAACCCCTGCTGGCCGTACATCTGCAGAAGACGCCTTGGATGAACAAATAGTCCGCGCTATGATTCGGGAGACCAATCACAAAGCAGATGATAAAGAATGGTTAATTGCATTGTCATACTGTCGCGAAGCTCTTCGACCGATCACATCGAAGATCATGCAAAAAGATTGGGACCGTCGCCCTGCATTTAATGATGTTCGAATGGGAGACTTCATTGTCGTCAAGAATTGGGTATCTACCAAATTCTTTCATTACGACAACCACTGGCCCAAGGGCAATCACAATGCCGAGATTGCCTTACCAAGGGACACATATATGGTCCACTCATCCATTTCGGCATATTCGACAAGTTCTTTGCGGTACAAGTACCTATTCTCAACTACGGTTTACGATGGGTAAACATATGGTATAATGACAAAAGCATGCCCCTCAAGGGCGTTGTCTTTGCATTACCGATTCGTATCGAAGAACACGCCACTGACCCAACGCACATGGAGACCGTCCTGAAAGGTCCGACATCATGCAGCGAAAAGATACTCCAGCACAAGACTGACGGCAGTTTACCATACCTTGGCATGCCGAGCATTCATAGACCACGGATTCCGCGTACACCGCCAAGAAGGCCCGCTCCTCGGACACCCGACCCAGACGAGCTGGTGGTCACACCTGCCGAGGACAACGCTCATGCGGGCGACAATCCTCGACAGACTGCAGCATCATCGCGTGATCCTTCGATCACCGTAATCGTGGACATATCGAACATAACGCTCACTGCTGATGAGAAAGCTGCGAACGACAACATGAGAGCAGACCTCTCGGCAGACATCCAAGCAGATGAGCAGATTGAGGCAAGCATCCTCGACAACATCATTGACCCGCCATCGGACTTCCTTAACCATCCAGATTACGACCCCGACGAGGATTCAAGATGGATTAAACAGTCTGGTGGCTGCCGTGCGTATTGTTGGACATCGGAGCTGCTGGTGGATTCGCCTATGATCAAGATGAAACAGATCATCGAGATACACAGTGGCGCAGACAGAATTGTAATGGACAAAACTCAGTCACATTTACAATTTGAGATTCGGTTTGGACCGAAAGCATAGAATGCGGAGTCATACCAATTGAACTACAATCATACCCACAAATGGGCACGTGACTTACCAAATCGCAGTGCAGATCAGTTCTTCAAAAAGTTGGTACACTACCTCGACCCAGAGACTATCGAGGAGTCGACCACAGGCATCTTTCAATGGATCTCCAAAGTATACCAGAACATCTTGAAAGGTAGTATTGCGGAGCTTCCAGATTTCGCCAACGAGGCCATCCATGAGAACCATCCTGCACTTCAGGCATTGCGTGACCTATTTAACAATTGTACTGAGACATGCGGTAATCCAGACTTTCCTGTATGGGATGAGCTGGTGGAAACACCTGCTGCGCCTCGTGAGCAAGGCGCTGAGCAGGATATTCCCCAGGATCCAGGCAGCGTTGCGTCTGCAGCTCCCGATCAGGAAACTATGGTTCGTATCATAGCCGAGCAGACGGGACTCAAGCGCGAGGAGGGCGACAACGAGGCTACCTTGCAGGAGAAAGCTCGCCGTCTTCGTGAGGAGAACGCATGCCATGGCGGTGCCGAGGATACGGACAACACCAAGATAGAGTACAAAGGACTGCCAGGGGAAAGATTGTCTAGGATCGAGATCGAGGGTTTAAGTAGATCGATCGCTTCCCGACCGAACACCGAGACCAATCGTGAGGCGATCAATCAGACCGGCCAGAGCCTCGCTCGCGGTCAGGACACCCGCTGGGGATCCCGCGATCACCTCACTTCGGAAGGGGCCCCCGAGACGATCTTGCATCCCATACCGCTCTGTCAGAACTGCGGTCGAGATCTGTCCCTCGGGGTTGTCACAGGTGACGGCACACTTTGTGATATCTGTTGGCAGTATACCGTGGCCGTAGGCGCCACGGGTAAGAGCACCGCCACACAGAGCGATCTCGCGTACCTCCAGAAGCTGACGAACTGGATCAAGACGACACTCTCGGAGGACCACATCGCGAGATACATGAAGGACGGTGCGCACGTCATTATGACGGGTGCGCGATCGCACGCAGGCAACGAGAAAGATCAGTTGCGGAGATTGGCCAATGTGTCCAAAAAGAGGCATCAGAAGTGGGTCGAAGCAGGTAGCCTTCCTGCACATGAGTGCAGACTGATGGGCGAAGCCGACGACGACCGACCTCTGTATTACCCCTTCGCCAATCTCGTACAACGCTTTCTCAGCGACCTCAAGTTCCACCACCAAATGACAGGTGCCCGCGTGAACGTCGGCAAGAAGCCCTGGACAGTGAAGGACATGCGCGATGCGTGGGACATCCTCGACGTCAGCATTAGGACAGGACAGGCTGGTCGGAGGAAATGGTGGCTGAACGAGGGGCGCATCGACAGGCAGACGCGGCAGGCCCGCGGACTGGTCACGGTTTCTCTCCCTAGAAGGGACGGAACCCGTGAACAGTTCACTCAGCGTAAGCTTGCCGCGATTGCCAATGAGTTGTTAGGCCCCCTCGATCCAGCACATACCGACCAGAGGGGGGTTGATACAGGGGTGAGAACCGATCCCGATACACAATCCCACCAGTCCGATGATGCCATGGAGCCGCCGCGCCATCCGCGGCCGCCGCCGCGCCCTGCTCCTGGCGATGCTGCTGCGTCCAGCGCCTCAGGCGCGACGGACTACACGCCCGCGGGGCCGCGTGCCAAGAGAGCGCGTACATCAGATTACGCCGCGTACTGGCGTGATGACCTTGAGGGCAGCTACTGGGGCCTCAGGTACTGGAGTTACTACATCAACTGTTGGATCTACATCGCGATCAACAACGATGAGTACGTATACATCCAGGACATCACGTACAATGATTGGTTTCGCAACTGGATCCCGAGAACGGCTCGGGTGACATTCACGACGAGCTACGTGACGCACAACGGCCAGAGGATGTGGGACCGCAGGTTCTACAAGAACGGCAACACGTAGTGAGTCGGCCGCAAGGCCCACCGCTCAAGGCACGAACTTCGATATAACCAAAGTTCGCCTTGAGCGGTGGCTATTTCATATTTTAGGCCACTTCATTATATAACAAAAGTGGCCACACACACAAATGCCTTTTGCGATCACCGAGGCAGCCTCCTAAGGAGCAACGCCAACGGGAGTCGCCAAACAGAGTCTTTACACATGACTTTCGTGTTCATCAACACGACATTTTGTCTGGCCAGACATTCGCTCTCACACAATGATGTGTTTCATTTCAAGATCGTGTTCGTCAGCGCGATCTTAGCGTGCATATTTTAACAGTTTAAACCTGATTGCGTCGAGAATAATATGCTAGCTGGTGGCAACACCTGCCTCGCAGAAGCGAGGCAGTTTGCATGTTGCTTTAACGCTCAGATCTTCTTTCTCCGCCCACCCTTGTCTCATTCTTCTCCGCCCTCGAGTGCCGAAGCGTTTTGGGGGGCGCACCGAGGGGGCACCAAAGCGCGCTTGGAGAAGAAAGGGGGACTTAGGGTGCTCCTTCTAACTTCACTTTGCAGCTGTGGCTTCGCTGATTTTAAGCCCAGCTGCCTTCTGACTTAAGGACTAAAGGAGTTCAGAGGTTACGGATTCCCTTCCTCTGTTCCCGAGTCCCGCCTTAACGGGCGGGATTCGGGGCGGGGGGTGTGAATGGAACCCGTGTAATACCCTCATATTTACTCCTTATCCTTACCTCTCCTGCGCCCGGCCGTTTGGGCTCAGGTATTGAGATAGATCGATCAGACCTTGATCGTGCGGGAGGGAAAGATATCCATCTATCCCTCCTTCTCTCTACCAACGGATCAGGGGTTCTGTGCCCTTGTGCTTCAACCCCATACACATGATCGCCTTCTCCTCCTCCTCTTGCACTGTTGCACTGCTGTGTCACAAGTCCACTCTAGGCGACAAAATTATGGACGGGAGGCTAAGGCGACGCTTGCGGAGAAGAAGGAAGGCCGAGACGGAGGGGGGAAAAGAGGGAAAGAGGAGAATAAGCGTCGCCGAAGCCCCAAACCCGAAACCCCGCCTAGGCTGGTCCCAGGACAGGGTGGGTTCATTGCTGCTGGCAGTCGGCCTTCTGCGGGGGCCCGACGCCAGAAGCGTCTGCACTCGGCGGCGCCGTCGGGCCAGGATCAGAAGTCGCAGGGCTGCGGCGATGCACCGCCCTCTTGCGGCTCGACCCTGTGACTCCACGGCGATCCCGATATCCACACGAGCCAGCATTCCGACTTTCGCCGTCAAGATCGGGATCACCCTGGCGAAAAGATCCAGGGGCAAAACGAAAAGGAGCTCCTCGAAGGCTTTCCTCGTGCACCTCCTCCACGACCCCGCCCGACGACACGAGGGAGGCGTCCTGGGTGCGTACCTTCTCCGTGGGCCCCCTGTGCTCCAGGTACTGCTCCGCGAGCCGCCAGCCCGCCTCCAAGCCGTCCGCGAAGATGCGAGTCTCCGCATCGGGGCTGAGAGGCTGCCAGATGCCAGGAGCAGGCCAGCCCGAGCACTCGTCCTCCACGCCCTCGTCGATGGGGAAAGCGCAGGGAGGCTGAAATCCCAGCGCCTCCGTGCCAGGCACAGCCACGTTGAGCAGCTGACCATCCAGCACCTCTGCATGGACCTCGTGGGTGTGCATCTCCCCAAGCCGAGGCCCTGCAGCAGCCCATGCCAGGTCGGCCTCAGAGGCGGCTGCGAATCCCACCGCTGGGATGCGCGCCGCGTGAAGTGCGGCATTCCGGCGCCGCCGTCGCGCCCCAGGGACCCGGCGCCCGCTGGCCGCGAGCACCAGCGCCGGCCGCGCCGCCCGCTCCCGATCTTGCCAGGAGCCTGGGCGCGCCTCTGCCTCGGCCAGCTTGCGCAGGGCGTTCTCGCAAGCTTGCCTGCATTTCCGCCTGGCCCTTCTTCTCGCAGCCGATCTGCCCAGGGCGGCATCCTCCTGGGAGCGGAGCGAGCTAGGCCGCCACAGAAGCGGGCGGCCACCCGTAGCAGAAACCTTGGACCCCTCCGAAAGCTCCGCCATGGCCACAGGACGCGGCGAAGGGGAGATGGAGAGAGCCGCTCTCGAGCGCAGCAGCAGACGAGAGAGGCCAAGCAAGCACCTGCCTGCCTGGCGCCCAAGGCAGGCTTGAGCCAAAATGGCTACGGACTTCTCCTCCTCCTCCTCCTCCCCCCCTTCACCATCGTCCTCATATTTCTCCGCCCCGCTATCCTCATCTTTCTTCTCCTCAGCCTTCTTCTCATCCTCTTCGTCTTCCTCATCCTCGTCGTCCTCCTCGTCGTCATCCTCGTCTTCGTCCTCGTCGTCCTGCGTGCGCGAGTGCAGACCGCACAATGTGGAATCTTTCACTAGGTTGTCGGCAGCGGTGTGGATATCCTTTCTGCCCGGGGAGGGCAGCAGCCACCATAGGAAGAGGAGGGCGAGCTTCAGGAGGAAGGAGGAGGGCAGGACGCGGTGAGCACGTGGAGGGTCCCTCCGCGGGTTCGCCTGGGGCTCTCCCGCGGACGGCTTGGGAGGCAGAGCTTTTCGGCACACCCCGGCGGCCATCCAGCCGTTTCGCCGGGGTCCGCCAGGGAGCGCGCTCGACATTTTGTCTCCCTTGTACGCCGTGCGCCTAGCCTGCCAGCTTCGCGGCCGCAAGAGGGAGGAGGAATGAGAAGGAGAGGGGAGTCAGTCAGTCGGTCAGTCGGTCGGTCAGTCAGTCAGTAAGTCAGTCGCCGAGTGAGTGAGTGAGTGAGTGAGTGAGTGAGAGAGAGAGAGAGTAAGTGAGGAGAGTCAGTGAGTGAGTGAGTGAGTGAGTGAGTGAGTGAGTGAGTGAGTGAGGATAGTGAGTGAGGATAATGAGTGAGCATAGTGAGTGAGTGAGTGAGTAAAGGAATAGGGGCGGGATGAGGAGGAGGAGCATAATCGAGGTTGCTGGACATGTTTTCGCCATGTGGGGGACCTGCAGACACGCTCCGATACCTCTGGAGAGCTCCGGGAAATGCGGAGGAGGAAGAGCAGCAGGCGCAGAGGAGCTTCAGTTGGATAGGGGAAAGACCCCCCGTCCCTTTGGAAACTTCGCTTGCAGAAAGTTGCTCAGGGTGTCCCTCCGGGACCGTCAGCTTTGAGATAGCTCCCGTCGGCAGGAGGAAGCGCAGAGGGTGCAGGACGAGCAAAACGAGGAGAAAAGAGGGCACAGGTTATGTGGCCTCGATTAAGTCCAGGCCGTTTGGGGGCTTTGGTCACATCACCTGATCCGATCCGACGGATCGTTGTATTGTAGGGGGAGCTGGGAGCAAGGAGGGAGCGGCAGGAGACGTGAGGGGGGAGATGGGGGAGCGGAAGGGATTGGAGGGGGCGGGGGAGGGTATGAGACGGGGGAGACAGATGGTGGGACCGAGTTACCGAGGGAGTGAGGGACCAGCGTACGGAGGGAGGGATTAAGTGCGTCGTCGACGACGGCGACGACGACGTATATGGTGGCGGCGACGACGACGTCACTAACAGAGGACGAGGATAACGAAATTGACGAGGAAAGGAGGACCTCTCGAGGCCTCCAGATGTCCCTCGAGGCCTCCAGAGAGTTCCTGGAGGACTCAGGAGGCTTCCGGAAGCCACGCTTGAGCCTCCTAAGTGGCAGAAAACACAGAAAGCCTCATTCCTCGATCCTCTGCCTCGTCCTCCATTCTCGAGGAGAGGATACCCATCCGCCCACTCGGAGGCCTGACCGGCTACCAGCTGGGCTTCTGCGTTTGGGCGACCCTGGTCTGGAGCGGCCTCGAGGCTGCCATCGTGTTCCGCACCGGCCTGTCGATGGGGTGCAACAGGCTACTGGGGGTACCTTCCCCTCGCTCGCTATGGAGAGCGGGGTTCCAATAACAGCATTGGCCTCGGGGGAAAGGAGGGGGAGAAGAATCTTCGACCGAGACGTTAAGCACTTAACCCAAGAGCGTTCGGCACCTTGGATTCACGCTAAATTGCAGTTGAAGTAACGCTCATAGGCCTCGTCAGGGGATCACGCTCGCTAGCATCTAGTAATCGGAACGGGAAATCACGATACGTGACGATTGTGATTGGAGTCTGAACTATGCAACTCACACTGCGGTGCTCCGCAATATCGCCCAGTTTGAGGGAGAGAGGCGAAAGGGATGGATGAGGAGCAGGAGCATTTCGCATTGGACTCACTGCGCAAGCGATTGGTACGATCCTGCTGACCAGGCCCACTTGCACAGCGCTCGATGGTAACGAATGAGCTAGATCCTGCTGGAAACGGAGGAGGAGGAAAAAGGAGGAAGACATGAAAAGGAGGGGGTCGATGATGACAGGGAGGAGGGGGTATAAGAGGAGGAGCGGAAGAGGGTGGGTGGACAAAGAGGCTGAGTTATACGGCGTCCTTGCGCTGACCACTGGCGCGCGGCTTCCACGATGTAGTTTGTGGCCTGCGTCGCGTCGTCGTTGCCCCTCATTCGCTGCTTTTGGGTTTTTCCTCTGCCACTTTAGCTGCCTGGTGGCGGCCCTTGCCTTGGTGGCAGGCCTCCACTCTCGATTCCAACAGTCAGTCAGTCAAGCCTGGCGCACAGACGGCGCATTGGCAAGATAAAAAGTTATGCGTGTGGCAAAGAACTGCGGGCAGTGAGAAGGATATGAATTCACCTGCAAACGTATCGGCGCCACGCAGGAGGAGGGGGAGGAAGGGGGGGGGGGCGGAGGGAGGAGGGAACGAAGAAGGGGTGGGGACCACCTCAGGACCACTGTTGTGGCAGAAGCTTGTAAACACACGAAGCCCACTGTTGCTTCGGTCTGCCTCTCTTCCGGCATTGGTCCCAGACCCGAGGTAAATATGATTTGGGCTTGCAGGTGAGAACTCGCAGCGGGTGGTCTTGTGACAACCCTGCGGTCTTGTTGTATAGCGAAGTCTGTCTCTCACAAAGCGCCTCACTGAGAGGGCGGGCTCGACATATGTTCAAAACTTGGTCGTTGGACACTCTCGACAAATATGAATGTGGAATGCGGCAAATACGCCTGAGACACTGCGCATTGAAACTGTCTCATCTCTTTTTGTCTGCTTTTAAAAGCCACAGTGTTTCTAAATTGTATCATAGCTGTGGAAGCACAATCGCACTGCTCAGCTCGAGCTTCCTAGATCTCGTAATGTTGGCGTGTGACCAACAACGCTGTAACGCTGTGAACACACCGCGTGCCTCTCCGAGGCGCCGCGTTAGTTCCGGCTTGGCGGTGGCGTCTGCGTTTAGAAGACCACCTAAATAAACAACTTGCCGTGCAGGGACCACTGGGGTGCCCGAGGGGGTCTTGACAACCCCATTGTTCTGTATATTAATGGCCACCGTCTTGGCCCAATTTAATTCGAAGCCGTACTTTGTTCCTTCGCAAATCACAGCGTCTAGCAACGTCTGCAACTTATTGGCGCTGCTACTCGCAAGCACTGTATCATCTGCGTTTGAAATGTCTGGGCAAACTAAAAATTCTGGTTCGACGACATCTGTGTGCACGCCCTCCACTGCGCGATCAACGTCGAAAAACATCACGCTCTGCACGATAATGAACAAATACGGCGAGAGGGGGCAGCCTTGTGCTATGCCTGATGCTTGGCACCGCTGCGACGAGTTACCCGCGGAATCCTGCAGAATAAATCGCCGTGCTGAATAAATACTTCCTATCATGTCCACCGTCGGTTGTGGGATGCCAAACCTAGTAAGAGCTCCAATTAACATGTCGTGCTTTATCTTATCGAAGGCTTTCGCCCAATCTAAGAAAACCGCGATGAGTCCAGGGGCTTTCGCCGCCTGCGCTGCATCAAACATGCGTCTAACAATAGCTATGGCTTGGGAGGTGCTCCGGTTTGGTCGGAAACCGAATTGCGAATTCCGTATTCGGCTCTCCGCGCCTCCTTTTTGCAAGCGTTTTTGCATCATCCAGGCCAGGATTTTGTAGGCAACGGGCAATAAAGATATCGGCCTGTAATTCTCAGGCAGACTAGTGTCCCCTTTTTTGTACAAGAGGGCGAATACAGCGACCAACGTGGGCCGTCAAAAGGCCCTGTATCCTTAACGCGCAGCCGTACGACCCTGTCTCGCTCCAGGCCGTCAGAGTCTTGAGGTCTCTCTCCACTTCCTCCGCTTCTCCGAGCCTACCAATCTGTCCGGGTAGATGGGGTCGGAGGGTCGCGCCGCATCGCCGATGCATCGGCGATGCGGTTAGATTCGGAGCCCGATTTTCTCAACGCCGACGCAGCCGATGTCGCCGACGGTCGCGGACGCAACGTCGATGCATCGGAGATGCGGCTCGATTTTCCGATCACATCTTTTGGGACCCAGTTTGGGAGACTTCCGGCTTCTTTTTCTCCCTACTCTCTCCCGATTTTTCTTATATATATATATATATATATATATATATATATATACACCCATTATGGATACTATTGTCCTCTCTCCCCCGAAACTGTCCTGAGAGTGTCCGCCCTCTCCGTGTAGTGTTTTTTACATGATTCGAGCGAGCAAGCTTTATTTCGTGATGTCTCACTTCGATCTTTCCGCGTCCTGCGTTTTTGCGCAGGATTTGCGCGAAATGGCTTTGATTTTGTTTTTCAACATGGTGCTCCAGTTGCAGCGTGGGCCTCATGTTCGGATCGGCGTTGTGCTCACGTTGTTCAGAATGGCGTTCCCGCCCCAGCTTGGGCCACTTTGTTGGATCCTACAGGTCTCGCAGGTGTCGCAAGCACCACAGGCCCCACAGGTCCCACAGGGTCCGCTGTTTTGACAGGTCCACAAGTTCCACATGTGTCGCAGGTCTCGCATGCCCCAAGGGTCCAACAGATCCGACAGGTCTTCCCGCCGGTGCCACGGGTCCAACAGGTCTCGCAGGTTTCACAGGCCCCATAGGTCCAACAGGTATCACAAGTCCAACAGGCGTCGCCGGTCTCGGAGGCCCCACAGGCCACAGAGGTCCCCCGGGTTGCACGGGTTTCGCAAGTTTCCATTCTCCAGCTGCGCATCGCACGATGGGGTCCTTTGTGGAGTTCCAGGCTGGCTACGACACGCGCCCGCGGACACAGTCGGCCCAGATTTGTAGGTCGACCCTGCCAAATCAAGGGTACCCTTGTGTCCTGTGTCTCGCGACCCATGCGTCCTACATTCCTGTGGCAAGGCGGCCCTCGGAAGGGTCTTGTGTCCTCTCTCGTGTCCTGTCCAATCGAGTCCGACTGTAGAGAGAAGCAATCGGCGCAACGGGAAGGAGTGGCAGGGAGCGGCCGGATGGCAGACATGGGCGCGAGCGTGCTGCCAGCTCGCCCCTCGCCCTCCTCCGCCCTTCGCCCGACCCTCCCCCGCCTCCTCCCCTCCTCCTCCACCTCCTCCTCCTCCACCTCCTCCTCCTCCTCCTCCTCCTCCTCCTCCTCCTCCTCCTCCTCCTCCTCCTCCTCCTCCTCCTCCTCCTCCCCCTCCTCCGCCCTCCTCCGCCCTTTGCCCGACACTTCGCCCTCCCCCCCGCCCAGTGCAGCTCCGGGAGGCCCCCCCCCCTCGCCCGCGCCCCCGTGCCCCCACGCCCTCCCCGCGGACGCTTCGAGAGCACGGGGGGCGGCCGGGCGAGGAGCTCGGCGGCAGGGCGGAGGAGCCTCGAAGGGGGGGGGGGGAGGGAGGTTGCCGTTCGTGCCGCGCCTGGTCGGCGCCCCGGTGCTGGACGGGTCCTGAGGGAGACTCGGGCCAACCGAAAGGGGGGGACAGGGAGAGGAGGGGTTGCGAAATCTGCTGCACGCAGCTGGTTTCGGCCCCGCCGCCGGGCCCATTCCTCGATACATGGGCGCCTCCGGCGCTGGGAGGCGCCGGAAAAAACAGCTACTTGAGCTGATTCTCAAACCTCCCATTTGCTATCACTCCCTTTCGCCCAGCCCGAGAGACGGGTCCTTAGTCTTTTCCGCCGTCTTCTCGGGGAACAAGCAATGACACGAGCATGAAAACTCGGAGGTCCGCGTGGGTTCCTCGGATCGGCGCTGGCCGCTGGAGCCCCGCGGTGGCGCCTCCATCGCCGCCCGTGGCGCGCTCCGCTCACCAGGGAGGGGCGTCCAGCGCCGACCCGAGGAATCCGCGCGGACCTCAAGTTTTTTACGTGTATGTCGTTGTGGGTTTCCCCATCTTCGTGCCCACGGGGCCCTCCACGGGCCCTGGGACTGTGAGAAAACGACTTGGGATGAATGACTCGTCCTGGGGGAAGGACCCCGGGTCCTCGAATAACAAAAACAGCATGACCATAACATTTCGGAGCTCCGCGCAGATCTCTTGGATCTGCGCTGGACCCTTCTCCTTGGCGCGCGGACCGCGCCAGGGGCGGCGCTGGAGGCGCCGCCGGGGGGGGGGGGCCAGCGCCGATCCAAGAAATCCGTGCGAAGCTCCAACAGTTGGGTTATGCCGGTGTTTGTTCCTCTGGGGGTCCAGGACGCGTTTCCTTCAGGACGCGCTTCCCTCCTGCGAAGGGGAGGCTACCCTTCGTGTTGCGCCTGATCGGCGCCTCGGTGCTGGACGTGCAGGCGGGCCTGCCAGGGGCAACGCTAGGGGGGGGGGTTAGGCTCAGGGGGGAACGCGTCAACCCCCAATCGCCCACTCATCGACAATAGTCTCAGAACAAGCAACTGCACAAACGTAAACTTTGGGGGTCCGCGCGGATTTCTTGGATCGGCGCTGGGGCCACCTGGCGGCGCCTCTGGCGCCGCCCATGGCGTGCTCCGCGTGCCAGGCAGGGGGGCCCAGCGCCGATCCAAGACATCCACGCAGACCTCTGAAAGTTGGTTGATGCTTATGTTTTTCTTGTTCCCCTAGATAGGGGCGTGATGGCCCACCCCGCCCAAGAACGTGCGGGTCCTCTATCGAGAGCCCATCACCAACCTGTCGGCGAGGCATCGCTCAGTTCAGGTCGATGTCCCCCCCCCCCCGCCCCCGCCCCCGAGCCGGCCCACCCCCTACCGCTTGTCCTGGTTCCCCCCGAAGAGCGGCGGGCGGTGCCGCTCGCATGCGCGCGCGTGCCGCTCCGTCGCCAGCCCTGCCCTTCCCGCGCTCCTTTGCTCCGCCGCCCTCCCCCCCCCGCCGGGGCGTGAGGGGGCGCGGTCCCCAGGGGCGGGGGGGTTGAAGACTCAGACAGTGGCGCAGAACGCCCCGGCCCGCTCCCCTCCACCCCCCTCCCCTTCCCGCCCCCTCGGCGAGGGGGGGCGCGGACCTCCGAAGACCCGCGCCCGTGCAGCTCTGCTCGGCTTCGATCCCCCGCCCCGTCGGGACCGCACCCTCCCCCCAGCCCGCCCCCCCCCCTCGGGGAACAAACAGTGGCATACACAGAAGCATTCGGAGGGCCGCGCAGATTTCTCGGATCGGCGCTGGGGCCCCCTCTTGGCACCTCCAGCGCCGCCCCTGGCGCGCTCTGTGCGTCAGGGAGGGTCCAGCGCCGATCCGAGAAATCCGCGCGGACCTCCGAGAGTTTGTTGCAATGTTGGCAGAAAGATAGCGTGCATCTATCTAGTCGGTGGGCGGCCCACATCACAGTGTACGCTAACCTTCGTGGACCCTCGACCCATGGGATGTCCATCAACATGGGCGACCTGCGATCGGTTAGCGTGCCCGCATGCGCTCGCTTTCCACGTGTGTATGTTTATGCAATTATGTTTGCTCGGGGGAGGAGAGCGAGAGACGCGCTCCTTCGCCTTTCTCGTCCTCGTCCTATTTGCGCTTTTCCTCCGCCCTCTACCTCCTCCCCGCGCTCGTCCCCATTCTCGTTCTCCATTTTTGCTCATCCTGCTGTCAGTGTTCTTATCAGTTCCCCCTCCCCCTTCTTCCCTCTTCCTGGCCCTCCTTCCCCCTTTTATTCAAGACGCTTCGCGTTCACCGCCCACCCATTCCAGCTCTCGCCGGACGAGGCGAAGACGGCTCCATGACGGGAGAAACATAGGCAGGAATTCATACAAGTCGTGTGTTGTGTTGTTTTTGTCCCGCGTTCTCTCTTCCTATGCTATCGCCTACTATGCTCAGGCATGCCTCGTGGCTGTTCGACAGTAGGTTTGTCGTACTTGCTACTGTTAGTGGTGGTGGTGCTGCGGCTGGTGTTGCTGCTGGTGTTGCTGTTGTCGCTCCTGCTGGTGGTACGGTGCAGTGCTGGTGCCGCTGCTGCTGTTGGTCCTACTTCTGCTGCTGCTGCTGCTGGCGCTGCTGGCGCCGGTGCTGATGTTGCTGGTGTTAGTGCTGCTGCTGCTTGTGGTGCCGCTGCTGTTGTCAGTGGTGGTGGTGGTGGTGCTGCTGCTGCTGCTGCTGGTGCTGGTCGCAGTGGTGGTGCTGCCGCTGCTAGTGGTGCTTCTGCTGTTGACGTTGCTCTCTGGAGGGCCTGTCGGGGTGCTGCTGAGGCTCCGTCGTTGACCTCTTGGGGCTCCTCTGAATGGTTCGAGGTCCTCTTGGTGCTCTTTCGGGAAGCCTGGGGGTCTTTGAGCTCTCTTGGGGCTCTCTTGGGAGCCCTTTGGAGCCTCGGAGGAGGAGCTCTTGGGGCCTCCTTGGAGGCCATCGGTCACACGAGGGGCGGGGTCCCCGATTGACGCCCTCTCCTCTGGAGCCCTCAAAGTGGCTTTTTGAAGTTCTCTTGGGCCGATGTTTGGCCGCCCTTGGGCGTTCTTGGGCGCCAAGAAGGGCCGAAGAGGAACCCGAAAAGGGCCCAAAAAGAGGCTAAGACAAGGAGTGAGTGGTTGAGACAATCATGGAAGTTATTGCTAAGGCCTTACGGCCGGTGCCGCCGACCCTGAATACCTCGGCCCTCGAGGGTGACGGGATGGGTGATAAGACGTCGGAGGTAAATGAAGACGTGGCGGCGGAGGAGGAGGAGGAGGAGGAAGAAGGGGAGGAGGAGGAGGAGGAGGAGGAGGAGGAGGAGGAGGAGGAGGAGGAGGGAGGAGGAGGAGGAGGAGGAGGAGGGGAGGAGAGGAGGGAGGGGGAGGGAGAGGAGAGGGGAAGAGGAGAGGAGAGGGGTGATGCGTATCTGCCCCCCCCCCCACCCCACCCTCCCAGTGGGGAGGGTAGGGAGGGGCTTCGCCACGACTACGATTTCCTTCTGTTTCGTGTTCGGTTTCCTTTTATTTCGGGCGACGACGACGACGACGACGACGACGACGGTGACCCACGCACGACGACGACACCGGGATGCGTCTTCCACACTCCGACAGGGTCGGCGGATTTCTTGAGTCCAGAGATTGTTGGATGCATATGAGGGACTCTTGGGGTGCCTCTCTGGGACCCCTTGGAAAACTCTTGGGACATCTGAGAGGTTTTTGGGGGCCTCGTGGGGGCTTCTGCGGGGCGTCTTGAGGGCGACTTGGAGGCCTCATGGGGCCTCTTGGAGGGGCCTCGGGAGCCTCTGGGGGGCTCGAGGGGTCATCTTGGTGGAAAAGGCTCGAACTGTCAGCTCGAATTCCCCCTCTTGGGCTTTCTTGGAGCCCCTCTTGGGGCCCTCCAGGGGCTGTCTTAGGCCGTCTTGGGAGACCCCTCACCCCTGTTCCCTCTTCCAGCCCCTCCGTCCTCCCTCTTCTATTTCCTCCCGCCTGATATGTTATACCTTCTTGTATATATAATGTATTGATCGACTATATGTATGTGTACTCGTGCTCCATGCCTCTGAACCTCCTCCGCATCCTCCCCGTCCGAGTGTCCCTCCGGTTGCCATTTCTATTGCTGTGATTGTCACTATTTGTTGTTGCTACTGGTGTTGCTGATCGTGTGAAATGTAGGTGCCCCTACCTGCTCAATGATTCCTCTTCGCCCCGTTATCCTCATTATTCGTTTGCTTCCGTATATTCCTCGTCTTCCTCCCGCTCGTCATTTTGCAGCTCAGTCCGTCTTATCATTATCTTCATCTTGTGGAAACGGGGGAAAGGCTCAAGGAGCCTAAACCACCCAGGGGTCCAGGCTAGAGACGATGACTATGAGGTTCCCTTCCAGAGGAAGAGTTCCCATGCCAGTGTAAGGCAAAACCTGGGCCGAGCTAACGATAGGTCAGGGAAGGACAAGGAGAGATAGATACACTCACAATTCTTAGCCCAGTCCCCCGTCATCCTTCTCTCCCTTTCTCTTCCTGCTGTTGCACCTCTTTTTAGCCCGTCCCCAGTAATCCCGAAAGCAGGTGACCCCAAGCAACCTCAGAGCTACAGACCAGTCTGCACCATTCCCCTGCTCTACACACTTTTCAGCAAGCTTCTATACGATAGACTGCAGCCGCCCCTGGACTAACAACAGCCCCCAGACCAAGCAGGATTCCGCTTGGGACGTTCGACGCAAGATCACCTCTTCACTTTCCACATGCTTCGGGAGAGAGTTCTGGAATGGAACCAACCACTTTGGATAGCGACGCTGGACTTCAAGAAGGCTTTCGACACGGTCGAGCACGAGAGCCTCTGGACCGCACTCAAGAGCCAAGGTGTCGCACCAAGCTGCATACACCTACTCCGGAAGATGTATTCTGGCCAAACAGCCACGGTGCAGACAGACACGACCAGCCGCCCATTCAACCTGCAGAGGGGCACAAAGCAGGGCGATCCCCATAGTTCACTACTTTTCAGTTCGCGTCTTGAACACAGCATGCGTCCACTTGTGAACACATGGAAAAAGCCCAACCACGGCATCCAATCTCGGCTTCACTAAAGACTGCTCTCTGACCAACCTGCGCTTTGCCGACGACGTTCTTCTGACGACAATGCTTGAACACATGGCCACAGCTGCACAACAACACGGCCTCCACATCCACCCGGACAAGACGAAAATCCTGACGAATTTGACTGACAGGACTGGGAGAGCACGGCAGCACAAGGTGAACAGCATGGAAATCGAGATTTTACCTCACTGTGGGTCAGTCAAACAGCAGATCAGCTTCCAAGACACCATGCACGCCGAGGTGCAACGCCGGATCAAGGCAGGTTGGGCAGCCTTCACTGCTCGCAAAGAGGAAGTCACAGCGAAGCACTACCCCTTGAAGCACCGACTCCGACTTTTCGAAGGCACTGTTACACCGACGGTACTATACGGGGCGGCCACTTGGACTCTTACCGAGCCTCTACGACAACAGTTACGATGCACCCAGCGACGCATGTTACGAATGATTGTCGGTTCCCCACGACGACGCAACACCGCCAACACGAGACCGACATCCAGTGCGACCGGCCAACGCACGACTCAAGCGACGACAGAACCGCAAACCCACGAAGACGACACGCACGGAGAAGCAAAACGCAACCGACCGTCATCTACCCACCCAAACGCAGATACCAGCACGGCTAACATCCCCAGCACCGACAACGAGGAGAACGTCGCACTGGAGAGCATTGTCTTGGAGTCGTGGGTCGAATACATCAAGCGCACGACAAGACAAGCAGAAAGCCTCATGCACAAGCACAGTGTGATCGATTGGACTACGAGGCAACGGCGATTAGTGCGGAGATGTGCCGCGAGAGTGGCGAAGCAGTCCCCTCGAGAATGGTCTCAATGCGTGGTCAACTGGCACCCGAGCCTCCATGCTTCTCAAAATGGCAACAGGACTTCGGGAGGACAGCAGAAGCGATGGGAAGATGACGTGCGTGATTTTCTCGTATCCCATGGCGTGCAAGAGAGACCCGCCCGGAGCAGCTACGACGTGAACAACATCGATTGGCTTCAACTGGCGACCGACGAGTCAATTTGGATTAAATTGGAGGCGCAATTTGTCACGTGTTCCACTCCTGATACTTCCGTGGCGCCGGCCGCCTGAGTAAGCTTCCAGCTAGCCGGCCATGTCTGAGGCCACGGCCTCACCCGCTCCGCCCTTAAGGGGCCCGGGCGATTGCCCGCACGAGCGTCCCATTCCCATTCCCATTCCCTTCCTCATCTCACTTTCTCACCACTTTCTGTATCGAATCCTTCTTCAGCCTGGTCGCTACTTTCTTGACCACACGCCCGCACATCGTCCTCCTCTTCCTTCTCTTTCTCAGCTCCTCATGCCCCCCTCTACTCCCTCCCTCCCTCTGTTTCCCTCCCCCCTCCCGTCGCCAACCCTTTCTTCCTCATCTAGTCAGTCCTCCTCACCGTTACGTATTTACCACGCCAACAGCTCTTGCAAGTATGGTTGCTACCGATACTGCAGATATAGCTTGAAGCCACCTCTCCTGTTACCGAGGCGGACAAGTCGGGTCCTGCTGCCGATGCCCCCGTGCCCACAGAGGGCACGAGGGTTCTTGCTTCCCCACTTCGGATTTGCCTCAGGGGGTCTTCCTTTCCTTGGCATCGCTCGGACGTGTGCATTTTTTCTCGGCGAGAACCATCGAGGATCATCTTGGACCATCGAGCCAACAAAAACACGCACGACATCGAACACTGCACGGGAAGT
>CAUYUJ010008047.1:176638-191638 GCA_963575745.1 Prorocentrum cordatum | reverse complement strand
GAGGATGTCTCGCCTAATTCGCTTGTTTTGTCAGGATTTCTTAGAACTTTGGCAGGATGTCTCGAGCGAAACGCTTATTTTACATAGTTTGTGGAGGATGTCTCGAGCGAAACGCTGGTTTTCGCAAAATTGGGAGATGTCTCGAGCGGGGGGCCAGAATTCAGAGGATGTCTCAGGCGAAATGCTTGTTTTCGTGTCCCGCTCGCGGGAATTCCAAGGATGTCTCGCGCGGGCCGCGTCCCGCGCGCAGGAATTTCGAGGATGTCTCGACTAATTCGTTTGTTTTGTCCGGATTTCTTAGAATTTTGACCGGATGTCTCGAGCGAAACGCTTGTTTTTCCCGGAAAGGGCGCGGGCCCAGGGTTCTCTTTTAGCCGTTTACCCCCGGATCTGACGGGTCAAGCGCCGGCGAAATTATTTGCGATAAATAACGAGGTAAAGTGCTGATTTTTTCCCGGAAAGGGCGTGGGCCCAGGGTTCTCTTTTAGCCGTTTACCCCCGGATCTGACGGGTCAAGCGCCGGCGAAATTATTTGCGATAAATAACGAGGTAAAGTGCTGATTTTTTCCCGGAAAGGGCGTGGGCCCAGGGTTCTCTTTCAGCCGTTTACCCCCGGATCTGACGGGTCAAGCGCCCGCGAAATTATTTGCGATAAATAACGAGGTAAAGTGCTGATTTTTTTAGAAAAAGTGCGTTTTGTGCGTGCCCGCTCGAGGAAAGTTCGCCCCCCATCTCGGATCCTCGATAAATAACGGGGTCCGCAGACCCCCGCTTTCCCTCGTAAAAAAGAGGGTGCGGAGCGTTTTTCGCAGAATCCTCGAAGAATAACGGGGTCTGGAGCCCCGACCGCGACTCGGAAAAGCGCCCCGCGCGCAGGAATTCCGAGGATGTCTCGCGCGTGCCGCGTCCCGCGCGCAGGAATTTCGAGGATGTCTCGACTAATTCGCGTGTTTTGTCAGGATTTCTTAGAACTTTGGCAGGATGTCTCGAGCGAAACGCTTATTTTACATAATTTGTGGAGGATGTCTCGAGCGAAACGCTGGTTTTCGCAAAATTTGGAGATGTCTCGAGCGGGGGGCCAGAATTCAGAGGATGTCTCAGGCGAAATGCTTGTTTTCGTGTCCCGCTCGCGGGAATTCCAAGGATGTCTCGCGCGGGCCGCGTCCCGCGCGCATGAATTTCGAGGATGTCTCGACTAATTCGTTTGTTTTGTCAGGATTTCTTAGAATTTTGACCGGATGTCTCGAGCGAAACGCTTGTTTTTCATAATTTGTTGGCGATTGTCCCTTTCTGTCCTTGTCTCGTCCCTGCGAGCGAAAAAAAAAAAAAATAAAAAAACGGGCTGGTTTTGCAAACTTGGGGGATGTCTCGCGCGGGGGCCTCGTGGGGGGGCAGAATTCAGAGGATGTCTCAGGCGAAATGCTTGTTTTTACGTCCCGCTCGCAGGAATTCCGGGGATGTCTCGCGCGTGCCACGTCCCGCGCGCAGGAATTTTGAGGATGTCCCGTAGCGCGTCCCCTTGACACGTCCTACGGTGCGACCCCATGGCACGTCCCTTGGCACGTCGCCTGGCGCGTCCCTGGGGACGTTCCGCGGCGCGTCCTCCTGGCATGTCCCCCTGTCAATTAGCTCTGGGGCAGCTACTATGTGTTCAGGAAGCTCGAGCTTCAGATCCAGATCAGTTCGGTCAGGACTTGGATGCAAAGGAAGACTCGCGCGCAGGAATTCCGAGGATGTCTCGCGCGTGCCGCGTCCAGCGCGCTGGAATTTCGAGGATGTCTCGACTAATTCGCTAGGTTTTGCAGGATTTTCCGTAGGAGGGCCAAGGAGAGGCCCCGAAGGCTCTGGGAGCGGCGACGACGACGACGACGACGACGACGACGACGACGTCTCTTGGGGTTCTCTTGTACGGTTTGTAGAGTCCACGCTTACATGATCGACGGGTCGAGGACAGCGCGACGACGACGACGTCGCGGTGGCGGCGGCGTCCACCACGACGACAAAGTCTCATATTAGAGCCTTGCGTGGGGGGGTCTCTTGGGGTTCTCTTGGAGGGTCTCTGGAGGGTCTGTAGAGCCCACGCTTACACGATCGAGGGATCGAGGACAGCGCGACGACGACGACGACGTCGCGGTGGCGGCGGCGGCGATGACGACGACGACAAAGTCTCATCTTAGAGCCTTGCGTGGGGGGGTCTCTTGGGGTTCTCTTGGAGGGTCTCTTGACGGTTTGTAGAGCCCACGCTTACACGATCGAGGGATCGAGGACAGCGCGACGATGACGACCACGTCGCGGTGGCGGCGGCGGCGACGACGACGACAAAGTCTCATCTTAGAGCCTCTCGTGGGGGGGTCTCCGGGGGTTCTCTGGGAGGGTCTCGTGGGGGTCTGCAGAGCCCACGCTTACACGATCGAGGGCTCGAGGACAGCGCGACGACGTCCGCGGTTGGCGCCGTGCGGCTGCGATGACTACGAACAAAGTCTCCATCATAGAGCCTTCGTGGGGGGGTCCTCTTGGGGTTCTCTTAGAGTCTCTTGAGGGACTGTAGAGCCCACGCTAACTCGACTAGCGATCGGAGGACAGGCGGCGTCCGCGACGACGACGACAAAGTCTCATCTTAGAGCCTTGCGTGGGGGGTCTCTTGGAGGGTCTCTTGGGGGTCTGTAGAGCCCACGCGCGGTGGCGGCGGCGGCGACGACGACGACAAAGTCTCATCTTAGAGCCTTGCGTGGAGCGGTGTCTTGGGGTTCTCTGGGAGGGTCTCCTGGTGGGTCTGTAGAGCCCACGCTTTCACGATCGAGTGATCGAGGACAGCGCGACGACGACGACGACGTCGCGGTGGCGGCGGCGGCGACGACGACGACAAAGTCTCATCTTAGAATCTTGCGTGGGGTGTCTCGGGGTTCTCTTGGAGGGTCTCTTGGGGGTCTGTAGAGCCCACGCTTTCACGATCGAGTGATCGAGGACAGCGCGACGACGACGACGTCGCGGTGGCGGCGGCGACGACGACGACGACAAAGTCTCATCTTAGAGCCTCTCGTGGGGGGGTCTCCGGGGGTTCTCTGGGAGGGTCTCTTGGGGGTCTGCAGAGCCCACGCTTACACGAACGAGGGCTCGAGGACAGCGCGACGACGACGACGACGTCGCGGTGGCGGCGGCGGCGGCGATGACGACGACAAAGTCTCATCTTAGAGCCTTGCGTGGGGGGGTCTCTTGGGGTTCTCTTGGAGGGTCTCTTGAGGGTCGGTAGAGCCCACGCTTACACGATCGAGGGATCGAGGACAGGGCGGCGGCGGCGACGACGACGACAAAGTCTCATCTTAGAGCCTTGCGTGGGGGGTCTCTTGGAGGGTCTCTTGGGGGTCTCTTGGGGGTCCAGTATAGCCAAGCTTTCCACGATCCGAAATCCACGACGTCCGGTGGCGCGGCGGCGACGACGACCGACAAAGTCTCATCTTAGAGTCTGGCGTGGTGGTTCTCCGGGGTTCACATGGAGGTTTCCTTGGGGTCTGTTGGGCCCCTCCTTCACGTCGAGGTGAATCGAGACCTCCAAGAGGACCCGACGACGACGACGTCGCGGTGGCGGCGGCGGCGTCGACGACGACAAAGTCTCATCTTAGAGCCTTGCGTGGGGGGGTCTCCGGGGGTTCTCTTGGAGGGTCTCTTGGGGGTCTGTAGAGCCCACGCTTACACGATCGAGGGATCGAGGACAGCGCGACGACGACGACGTCGCGGAGGCGGCGGCGGCGACGACGACGACGATCCAGCGTAATCCAGGCCCCCAGCGAATCCGTGTGTTCTTACGTATGTGCCTATAGATTAGGCTTCCCAGGTCCACACGGCCCCCAAAGAGTTCCCTCAGGGCCCCCAAAGAGCTCCAAGACGGTCCGAGAGGGCCTTGGGATCGCCCGAGGCAGCATGCAACACTACCGACGGTACGGCAGCAGCGACGACCGTGCCTTGCGCTTGTGGGACATCTGTTTACTCGGGTACACACGATACCTGCGACGCCAGCTCCAACACGTGCGTTCAGGCGAGTTCTGTTAGATGTATGGGAGGAGGAGGACGCAGAAGAGGAGGAGGAGGAGGAGGAAGACACGTGTCAAGTCCTGCATTCGAGCTGCGCCTTCTTCCCGACATGTTTGTTTTTGTTTTGTGATTGTTATGTTCCCGGAAAGGGTCTGAGCCCAGGGTTCTCTTTTAGTTGGTTTCCCCCGGTTTTGACGGCTGTAGGGCCGGCGAATTTCTTTTGCGATAAATAACGAGGTCGCGTAGGGTCGGCGAATTAAAATTTGAGGATGTCTCGAGCGAAACGCTTGTTTTTCATACTTTGTTGAGGATGTCTCGAGCGAAACGCTTGTTTTGTGTCATAGATTGTCCTCTCCTGGGGAGTTGAATTTTGAGGATCTCTCAAGTGGATTGCTTGTTTTCACGTGCCCAGGTCTTGAGGATGTCTCGAGCGAGACGCTTGGTTTCACGCCTCCAGGTGGCCCAGACAGATGTCTAGCATGAGGATTTGTTGAGGATGTTTCGAACCAGATGCTTATTTTCACGTGTCCAGGTCGCCCAGGCAGATGTCTAGCAGGAGCATTTGTTGAGGATGTCTCGAGCGAGACGCTTGTTTGCACGTGTCCAGGTTGCTCAGGCGGATGTCTAGCATGAGGATGTGCTGACAACAACTTGAGCGAAACGCGTGTTTTCACGTGTCCAGGTCGCCCACGCACAGCACAGCCCTCGGCACGGTACATCCATATCGATACCCTTAGCATTGCAGCCTGGCATGTTGCCTGGCACGTTCCGCGGAGCGTCCCCCGTGTGGTCCAGCATCCCCCATGACACGTCCCGCGCGGTCACTTCCATTGCACGTTCCGAAGCGCGTCCCCCTGGGCACGTCCCGCGGTGCGTGCCCATGCCCGTCCCCCTTTCCAGAAGCAAATTTCGTCCCATGGGGGAACGTGTGCGCGGCGGCGTCCTCCGGCATGGTCCCCCCCTCTTGTCGAATAGTTCTGGGCAAAGCTACCATCTCTCCGGCAGCTCAGCCGTCGATCCAGAGTCTGATTGTCAGGAACTGGGGATATGCCAGGAGGACTCGATCCACAACGCTATATATAGAGCACATTCGCGGCATGTGGCACATCGCAGTTCTAGCACAGCCCAGCACGATAGAAAAAGAAAGCACAGCCGTCGCAATGGTATATCAAGATCGATACACTCAACTATGCACTTTGGCACGTTCCTTGGTGCGTTCCGTGGCGAGTCCACCTGGCACGTCGCGCGGCGCGTCCCCTGGCACGTCTCTCGGCACGTCCATTGGCACGTTCCGTAGCGCGTCCCCTTGGCACGTCCCGCGGTGCGTCCCCATGCCCCATGGCACGTCCCCTGGCACGTCGCCTGGCGCGTCCCTTGGGACGTTCCGCGGCGCGTCCTCCTGGCATGTTCCCTCTGTCGATTAGTTCTTGGGCAGCTACCATCGGCTCAGGCAGCTCGAGCTTACGCTCCAGATCAGTTCGGTGAGGACTCGGATGCCAGGGATGACTCGATCCACAACGCTATATATATATAGAGCACAATCGCGGCATGGCACATCGCAGTTCAGCACGGCCCAGCACAGCACAGCCCTCGGCACAGTACATCATCATCGATACATTCAGCATTGCATGTGCCTGTCGCCCAATCAGGTGTCTTTGAAATGTTGCAATGCCTTACATTTCTATATTCCTTTCCGGGTTCGTGGGTCGATCATGTTCCCGGAAAGGGCGCGGGCCCAGGGTTCTCTTTTAGCCGTTTACCCCCGGATCTGACGGGTCAAGCGCCGGCGAAATTATTTGCGATAAATAACGAGGTAAAGTGCTGATTTTTTAGAAAAAGTGCGTTTTGTGCGTGCCCGCTCGAGGAAAGTTCGCCCCCCATCTCGGATCCTCGATAAATAACGGGGTCCGCAGACCCCCGCTTTCCCTCGTACAAAAGAGGGTGCGGAGCGTTTTTCGCAGAATCCTCGAAAAATAACGGGGTCTGGAGCCCCGACCGCGACTCGGAAAAGCGCCCCGCGCGCAGGAATTCCGAGGATGTCTCGCGCGTGCCGCGTCCCGCGCGCAGGAATTTCGAGGATGTCTCGACTAATTCGCTTGTTTAGTCAGGATTTCTTAGAACTTTGGCAGGATGTCTCGAGCGAAACGCTTATTTTACATAGTTTGTGGAGGATGTCTCGAGCGAAACGCTGGTTTCCGCAAAATTTGGAGATGTCTCGAGCGGGGGGCCAGAATTCAGAGGATGTCTCAGGTGAAATGCTTGTTTTCGTGTCCCGCTCGCGGGAATTCCAAGGATGTCTCGCGCGGGCCGCGTCCCGCGCGCAGGAATTTCGAGGATGTCTCGACTAATTCGTTTGTTTTGTCAGGATTTCTTAGAATTTTGACCGGATGTCTCGAGCGAAACGCTTGTTTTTCATAATTTGTTGAGGATGTCTCGAGCGAAACGCTGGTTTCTGCAAACTTGGGGATGTCTCGAGCGGGGGCCTCGTGGGGGGCCAGAATTCAGAGGATGTCTCAGGCGAAATGCTTGTTTTCACGTCCCGCTCGCAGGAATTCGGAAGATGTCTCGCGCGTGCCACGTCCCGCGCGCAGGAATTTTGATGATGTCCCGTAGCGCGTCCCCTTGGCACGGCCTACGGTGCGACCCCATGGCACGTCCCTTGGCACGTCGCCTGGCGCGTCCCTGGGGACGTTTCGCGGCGCGTCCTCCTGGCATGTCCCCCTGTCAATTAGCTCTGGGCAGCTACTATGTGTTCAGGAAGCTCGAGCTTCAGATCAGATCAGTTCGGTGGAAAGGGCGTGGGCCCAGGGTTCTCTTTTAGTTGGTTAACCCCCCGGCCCCCCTGCGACTTGGGCCGGCGAAATTATTTTGCGAGCGGGCACGCACGGAGTAGGTCCGGGGAAATTATTTTTGAGGATGTCTCGAGCGAAACGCTTGTCCATTAAGCTGTCCATTAGCTCTGGGGCAGCTACTATGTGTTCAGGCAGCTCGAGCTTAAGATCCTGATCAGTTCGGTCAGGACTCGGATGCAAAGGAGGACTCGATCCACGAGGCTATAGAGCACAATCGCGCCATGGCACATCGCAATTCAGCACGGCGCAGCACAGCACAGCCCTCGGCACGGTACATCAAGATCGATACACTCAGCATTGCAATTTGGCACGTTCCTTGGCACGTTCCGTGGGGCGTCCCTTGGCGAGTCCCCCTGGCACGTCGCGTGGCGCGTCCCCTGGCACATTCCGTGGCACATCATTGGCACGTTCCGTAGCGCGTCCCTTTGGCACGTCCTACGGTGCGACCCCATGGCGCGTCCCCTGGCACGTCGCCTGGCGCATCCCTTGGGACGTTTCGCGGCGCGTCCTTTCTTTTTTTTTTTCTTTTTTTTCTTTTTCATTTTTTTTTTTTTTTTTTTTTTTTTTTTTTTTTCTGCTTTTTTTTATTTTATTCTTCCTGGCATGTTCCCCTGTCCATTAGCTCTGGGGCAGCTTCCCCTGTTTCCCCTGTCCATTAGCTCTGGGGCAGCTACTATGTGTTCAGGCAGCTCGAGCTTAAGATCCAGATCAGTTCGGTCAGGACTCGGATGCAAAGGAGGACTCGATCCACGAGGCTATAGAGCACAATCGCGCCATGGCACATCGGAATTCAGCACGGCCCAGCACAGCACTGATTTCGGCACGGTACATCAAGGTCGATGCACTCAGCATTGCAACTTGGCACGTTCCTTGGCACGTTCCGTGGGGCGTCCTTTGGCGAGTCCCCCTGGCACGTCGCGTCGCGCGTCCCCTGGCACATCCCGTGGCACAACCATTGGCACGTTCCGTAGCGCGTCCCCTTGGCACGTCCCGCGGTGCGACCCCATGGCACGTCCCCTGGCACGTCGCCTGGCGCATCCCTTGGGACGTTTCGCGGCGCGTCCTCCTGGCATGTTCCCCTGTCCATAGCTCTGGGGCAGCTACTATGTGTTCAGGCAGCTCGAGCTTAAGATCCAGATCAGTTCGGTCAGGACTCGGATGCAAAGGAGGACTCGATCCACGAGGCTATAGAGCACAGTCGCGCCATGGCACATCGCAATTCAGCACGGCGAAGCACAGCACAGCCCTCGGCAGGGTACATCAAGATCGATACCTTCAGTATTGCATTTGCCCGTCACCCAATCAGGTGTCTTTGAAAACGCTGCCATGTGTTACAGTTCTACATTCCTTTCCGGGTTCGTGGGTCGATCATGTTTTGGTCTTCGCAGCCCCCGGCCCCCAGAGCGGTCCTCGGGGGGGGGGCCCGAAAGATCCCGACACCTTCCCCCGGACCGGTTTCTCGTTCTGGGCACTCGTCTACCCTTCTGGGCCTCGGCGAGGGCCCTCGGCGGAAAAGAACACAACAACAACAATAACAACAACAACAATAACAACAACAACAATAACAATAACAAGAACAATAACTAGAACAACAACAACAACAACAACAACAACAACAACAACAACAACAACAACAACAACAACAACAACAACAACAACAACAACAACAACGAGGTGAGGCACTTCGCGGCACGCTCCTCGCGCAGCTCGTGGCCACACTCGGGGGAGGGGGGCTCCACCGATGTGGCCCAAGCGCCGGGGTCCGCCGACGGCGTGCCCGCCCCCAGATGCGGCACCCTTCACGCTCTCCAGGAGGCGCCTCCCTGTCTGTCGCTTTGCCCGCCTCCCTCCTTCGTCTCGCCTGCCTCGCGGCACTCGCAGCTCCACATGGTTGGGCCTCTTGCCAGGATAACTTCAACGACGCGAGGAGGTCTGGGCTGTCCTTCGTCGTCTGCGGGCCCCAAATACGCCACCAGCGCCGCCACTCCTCCTCCATTACCCCTCCCTCCTCTTCCCGGAGGGGGAGGAGGAGGATCGAAAGAGGAGGATCGAAAGAGGAGGACGAGGAGGAAGAGGAGGAGGAGAAGGAGGAGGAGGAGGAAGAAAGGAGGAGGGGGACGAGGACGAGGACGAGGAGGACGAGGAGGACAAGGTCCGCCCCCTGGGCTAGGCTCCCCGATCCCCATCCCCTCTCGCTTCTTTTCCTGGGCAGAGGGGCGAGGGAGGTGGTGGTGGTGGTGCATGTTCTCTTGGCATCGCTCGAACGTGTGCATTTTTCCGGCGGGGACCATCAAGGAGCATCTTGGATCATCGTGCGAAACATGGACGTACGAAACCGAAAATGCACAAAGAATGGACGTCCGAGCGATGGTGAGTTCATGGGCTCCGTGATCCGCTGCCCCGCCCCCCCCCTCCTCGGCCATGCGAAAAGGAGGTAGGGGGAGAGGTGAGGGCTTCTTAGAAGTACCCCTGCTTCTTTGAAGGCGCGGGCCTTGTCTATAGATGTAAGGCTGCCGCCTTCTAGGCAGCAGACTTCCCCCCCTCCCTTACACCCTTGTGCGCGCCGCCAAATTAAAAAGCAGAGAACGCCAGGTGCGAGAGAATTGCAGCGCCCTGATCTCAGGGGATCGGTCCTCGACCCCGTCAGGTGTGTCTGCTGCTGCCGGGTCCTCCCAGAAGTGTGCTCCAGCAGCGTGGCCGATATTCGGCTGCTACCCCCTTGTGGGCGCCGCCAGCCCCCCGCGCTACTTCTCGCCCGGCGAGCGCTCGGCCGCTGACGAGGGCGGCCCACCCCCACCCCTCTCCTCCTCCTCCTCCTCCTCCTCCTCCTCCTCCTCCTCCTCCTCCTCCTCCTCCTCCTCCTCCTCCTCCTCCTCCTCTTCCTCCCCCTTCTGCTCCTCCTCCTCCTCCTGCTCCTCCTCCTCCTCCTCCTCCTCCTTCTCCTCCTCCCCCTCCTCCTCCTCCCTCCTCCCCAGGGACGGGGCTGCTGGCTGGCCTTCGACGGGGCTGCCGGTGCGGCGGGGACGGCGCACCTCTTCCGAGCGGAGGGGCAGGGGCGGGAGGGAGCGACGGAGGGCCCGCCTTCCGCTCTTCCCTCCCCCTCCCGCGCTTCCTCCTCCTTTCCCCCCCCCCTTCCCTTGGGCGGCCCATGCCGATCTCCTCCTTCTCCTCCTCCTCCTCCTCCTCCTCCTCCTTCTCCTTTCTTCTTCCTTATAAACAATTTCTTCCTGTCGCACCCCGAGGCTAGTTTTTAGGGCGGGCCGGGCGTTTCGCCAGACTTCCTCACGATTTACAAGTCTGAAGCCTAAAGACTGGCAGCAGTTTCACAGATGGAGGGCGGGTCGTTTTCAAAATGTGGCTCTCGCCTCTGCGCCGCGCACATTCGTTTAGAAAACTTGCAAGAGTTTCGCGGATTGAGGGCGGGTCGTTTTCAAAATGTGACTCTCGCCTTAGCGCCGCGCACATTCGTTTTGAACATTTGCAAGAGCTTCGAGGATTGAGGGCGGGTCGTTTCCAAAATGTGGTTTTCGTTTTAGCGCCGCGCGCACTCGTTTTAAACATTTGTCAGGTTTTCAAGGATTCGGCGGGTGGTTTCCAAAATGTGGTTTTCGTTTTAGCGCCGCGCACATTCGTTTTCAACATTTACAACAGCTTCACGGATTGAGGGCGGAGGGTTTCCATATATGGCTCTCGCTTTAGCGGCGCGCACATTCGTTTAAACATTTGCAAGAGCCTTTCGGATTGACGGCGGGTGGTTTCCAACATATGGCTCTCGCTTTATCGCCGCGCATACTCATTTTAAACATTCGCACAAGATTCACGGATTGAGGGCAGGTGGTTTTCAAAATATGGCTCTCGCTTTGGCGCCGCGCACATTCGCTTAAACATTTGCAAGAGCTTCACGGATAGAGGGTGGGTGGTTTCCAAAAAATGGGCCTCGTTGTAGCGCCACGCATATTCGTTTCACAAAGTTGCAAGAATTTCGTGGATCCCCATGATTTGCATACCAGAAGTTGTTCCCGGAAAGGGCGCGGGCCCAGGGTTCTCTTTTTCCCGGAAAGGGCGCGGGCCCAGGGTTCTCTTTTAGCCGTTTACCCCCGGATCTGACGGGTCAAGCGCCGGCGAAATTATTTGCGATAAATAACGAGGTAAAGTGCTGATTTTTCCCGGAAAGGGCGCGGGCCCAGGGTTCTCTTTTAGCCGTTTACCCCCGGATCTGACGGGTCAAGCGCCGGCGAAATTATTTGCGATAAATAACGAGGTAAAGTGCTGATTTTTTTAGAAAAAGTGCGTTTTGTGCGTGCCCGCTCGAGGAAAGTTCGCCCCCCATCTCGGATCCTCGATAAATAACGGGGTCCGCAGACCCCCGCTTTCCCTCGTAAAAAAGAGGGTGCGGAGCGTTTTTCGCAGAATCCTCGTAAAATAACGGGGTCTGGAGCCCCGACCGCGACTCGGAAAAGCGCCCCGCGCGCAGGAATTCCGAGGATGTCTCGCGCGTGCCGCGTCCCGCGCGCAGGAATTTCGAGGATGTCTCGACTAATGCGCTTGTTTTGTCAGGATTTCTTAGAACTTTGGCAGGATGTCTCGAGCGAAACGCTTATTTTACATAGTTTGTGGAGGATGTCTCGAGCGAAACGCTGGTTTTCGCAAAATTTGGAGAAGTCTCGAGCGGGGGGCCAGAATTCAGAGGATGTCTCAGGCGAAATGCTTGTTTTCGTGTCCCGCTCGCGGGAGAAAATGCCTAGGTTTGTTCTCGGCGAGGGGGGGCGGGAGGGGCCGACGTTCCCGCGCGCAGGGGAATTTCGAGGAATTGCTCGACTAATTCGTTTTGTGTTGTCAGGATTTCTTAGAATTTTGACCGGATGTCTCGAGCGAAACGCTTGTTTTTCATAATTTGTTGAGGATGTCTCGAGCGAAACGCTGGTTTCTGCAAACTTGGGGATGTCTCGAACGGGGGCCTCGTGGGGGGCCAGAATTCAGAGGATGTCTCAGGCGAAATGCTTGTTTTCACGTCCCGCTCGCAGGAATTCGGAAGATGTCTCGCGCGTGCCACGTCCCGCGCGCAGGAATTTTGAGGATGTCCCGTAGCGCGTCCCCTTGGCTCGGCCTACGGTGCGACCCCATGGCACGTCCCTTGGCACGTCGCCTGGCGCGTCCCTGGGGACGTTTCGCGGCGCGTCCTCCTGGCATGTCCCCCTGTCAATTAGCTCTGGGGCAGCTACTATGTGTTCAGGAAGCTCGAGCTTCAGATCCAGATCAGTTCGGTCAGGACGTGGATGCAAAGGAAGACTCGCGCGCAGGAATTCCGAGGATGTCTCGCGCGTGCCGCGTCCAGCGCGCAGGAATTTCGAGGATGTCTCGACTAATTCGCTAGGTTTTGCAGGATTTTCCGTAGGAGGGCCAAGGAGAGGCCCCGATGGCTCTGGGAGCGGCGACGACGACGACGACGACGACGACGACGACGTCTCTTGGGGTTCTCTTGGACGGTTTGTAGAGTCCACGCTTACATGATCGACGGGTCGAGGACAGCGCGACGACGACGACGTCGCGGTGGCGGCGGCGTCCACCACGACGACAAAGTCTCATCTTAGAGCCTTGCGTGGGGGGATCTCTTGGGGTTCTCTTGGAGGGTCTCGCTGGCCTTCGGTGGGTTGTAGAGCCTCGCGAGAACGATCGAGGGATCGAGGACAGCGCGACGACGGACGACGGACGTCGCGGGTGGCGGCGGCGGCGACGACCGACGACGCCAAAGTCTCATCTTAGAGCCTTGCGTGGGGGGGGTCTCTTGGGTTCTCTTGGGAGGTTCTCTTGTCGGTTTGTAGAGCCCACGCTTACACGATCGAGGGATTCGAGGACAGTCGCGACGTTGTACGACAACCGTCGCGGTGGCGGCTGGCGGCGACGACGACCGACTAAAGTCTCATTCTTAGTGCTCTCGTGGGGGGGGGTTCGGGGGGGGGTTTCTCTGGGGGGTCTCTTGGGGGTGTGTCTGCAGAGCCCAGCTTTACACGATCGTGGGCTCCCGGGAGGACAGCGCGAACGGACGAGACGACTCGTCGCGGTGGGGCGGCGGCCGGGCGCGGATTGACCGACGGACAATGTTCATCTTAGAGCCTTGCGTGGGGGGGTCTCTTGGGGTTCTCTTGGAGGGTCTCTAGAGGGTCTGTAGAGCCCACGCTTACACGATCGAGGGATCGAGGACAGGGCGGCGGCGGCGACGACGACGACAAAGTCTCATCTTAGAGCCTTGCGTGGGGGGTCTCTTGGAGGGTCTCTTGGGGGTCTGTAGAGCCCACGCGCGGTGGCGGCGGCGGCGACGACGACGACAAAGTCTCATCTTAGAGCCTTGCGTGGAGCGGTGTCGTGGGGTTCTCTGGGAGGGTCTCCTGGGGGGTCTGTAGAGCCCACGCTTTCACGATCGAGTGATCGAGGACAGCGCGACGACGACGACGACGTCGCGGTGGCGGCGGCGGCGACGACGACGACAAAGTCTCATCTTAGAGCCTTGCGTGGGGTGTCTCGGGGTTCTCTTGGAGGGTCTCTTGGGGGTCTGTAGAGCCCACGCTTTCCCGATCGAGTGATCGAGGACAGCGCGACGACGACGACGACGTCGCGGTGGCGGCGGCGACGACGACGACGACAAAGTCTCATCTTAGAGCCTCTCGTGGGGGGGTCTCCGGGGGGTCTCTGGGAGGGTCTCTTGGGGGTCTGCAGAGCCCACGCTTACACGATCGAGGGCTCGAGGACAGCGCGACGACGACGACGACGTCGCGGTGGCGGCGGCGGCGGCGACGACGACGACAAAGTCTCATCTTAGAGCCTTGCGTGGGGGGGTTCTTGGGGTCTCTTGGAGGGTCTCTGAGGGTCTGTAGAGCCCACGCTTACACGATCGAGGGATCGAGGACAGGGCGGCGGCGGCGACGACGACGACAAAGTCTCATCTTAGAGCCTTGCGAGGGGGGTCTCTTGGAGGGTCTCTTGGGGGTCTGTAGAGCCCACGACGACGACGTCGCGGTGGCGGCGGCGGCGACGACGACGACAAAGTCTCATCTTAGAGCTTTGCGTGGAGCGGTGTCTTGGGGTTCTCTTGGAGGGTCTCTTGGGGGTCTGTAGAGCCCACGCTTTCACGATCCGACGACGTCGCGGTGGCGGCGGCGGCGACGACGACGACAAAGTCTCATCTTAGAGCCTTGCGTGGGGTGTCTCGGGGGTCTCTTGGAGGGTTTCTTGGGGGTCTGTAGAGCCCACGCTTTCACGATCGAGTGATCGAGGACAGCGCGACGACGACGACGACGACGTCGCGGTGGCGGCGGCGGCGACGACGACGACAAAGTCTCATCTTAAAGCCTTGCGTGGGGGGGTCTCCGGGGGTTCTCTTGGAGGGTCTCTTGGGGGTCTGTAGAGCCCACGCTTACACGATCGAGGGATCGAGGACAGCGCGACGACGACGACGTCGCGGTGGCGGCGGCGGCGTCGACGACGACGATCCAGCGTAATCCAGGCCCCCAGCGAATCCGTGTGTTCTTACGTATGTGCCTATAGATTAGGCTTCCCAGGTCCACACGGCCCCCAAAGAGTTCCCTCAGGGCCCCCAAAGAGCTCCAAGACGGTCCGAGAGGGCCTTGGGATCGCCCGAGGCAGCATGCAGCACTACCGACGGTACGGCAGCAGCGACGACCGTGCCTTGCGCTTGTGGGACATCTGTTTACTCGGGTACACACGTTACCTGCGACGCCAGCTCCAACACGTGCGTTCAGGCGAGTTCTGTTAGATGTATGGGAGGAGGAGGAGGACGCAGAAGAGGAGGAGGAGGAGGAGGAAGACACGTGTCAAGTCCTGCATTCGAGCTGAGCTGCATTCGAGCTGCGAAATTATTCTGCGATAAATAACGAGGTCGCGTAGGGCCGGCGAATTAAAAATTGAGGATGTCCCTAGCGAAACGCTTGTTTTTCAGAATTTGTTGAGGATGTCTCGAGCGAAACGCTTGTTTTGTGTTATAGATTGTCCTCTCCTGGGGACCTGAATTCTGAGGATCTCTCAAGTGGATTGTTTGTTTTCACGTGCCCAGGTCTTGAGGATGTCTCTAGCGAGACGCTTGGTTTCACGCCTCCAGGTGGCC
>CAUYUJ010008047.1:115659-176538 GCA_963575745.1 Prorocentrum cordatum | reverse complement strand
TCAGAGGATGTCTCAGGCGAAATGCTTGTTTTCGGGTCCCGCTCGCGGGAATTCCAAGGATGTCTCGCGCGGGCCGCGTCCCGCGCGCAGGAATTTCGAGGATGTCTCGACTAATTCGTTTGTTTTGTCAGGATTTCTTAGAATTTTGACCGGATGTCTCGAGCGAAACGATTGTTTTTCAGAATTTGTTGAGGATGTCTCGAGCGAAACGCTGGTTTCTGCAAACTTGGGGATGTCTCGAGCGGGGGCCTCGTGGGGGGCCAGAATTCAGAGGATGTCTCAGGCGAAATGCTTGTTTTCAAGTCCCGCTCGCAGGAATTCGGAAGATGTCTCGCGCGTGCCACGTCCCGCGCGCAGGAATTTTGAGGATGTCCCGTAGCGCGTCCCCTTGGCACGGCCTACGGTGCGACCCCATGGCACGTCCCTTGGCACGTCGCCTGGCGCGTCCCTGGGGACGTTTCGCGGCGCGTCCTCCTGGCATGTCCCCTGTCAATTAGCTCTGGGGCAGCTACTATGTGTTCAGGAAGCTCGAGCTTCAGATCCAGATCAGTTCGGTCAGGACTTGGATGCAAAGGAAGACTCGCGCGCAGGAATTCCGAGGATGTCTCGCGCGTGCCGCGTCCAGCGCGCAGGAATTTCGAGGATGTCTCGACTAATTCGCGAGGTTTTGCAGGATTTTCCGTAGGAGGGCCAAGGAGAGGCCCCGAAGGCTCTGGGAGCGGCGACGACGACGACGACGACGACGACGACGACGACGTCTCTTGGGGTTCTCTTTGACGGTTTGTAGAGTCCACGCTTACATGATCGACGGGTCGAGGACAGCGCGACGACGACGACGTCGCGGTGGCGGCGGCGTCCACCACGACGACAAAGTCTCATCTTAGAGCCTTGCGTGGGGGGGTCTCTTGGGGTTCTCTTGGAGGGTCTCTGGAGGGTCTGTAGAGCCCACGCTTACACGATCGAGGGATCGCGGACAGCGCGACGACGACGACGACGTCGCGGTGGCGGCGGCGGCGACGACGACGACGACAAAGTCTCATCTTAGAGCCTTGCGTGGGGGGGACTCTTGGGGTTCTCTTGGAGGGTCTCTTGACGGTTTGTAGAGCCCACGCTTACACGATCGAGGGATCGAGGACAGCGCGACGATGACGACCACGTCGCGGTGGCGGCGGCGGCGACGACGACGACAAAGTCTCATCTTAGAGCCTCTCGTGGGGGGGTCTCCGGGGGTTCTCTGGGTGGGTCTCTTGGGGGTCTGCAGAGCCCACGCTTACACGATCGAGGGCTCGAGGACAGCGCGACGACGACGACGACGTCGCGGTGGCGGCGGCGGCGGCGACGACGACGACAAAGTCTCATCTTAGAGCCTAGCGTGGGGGGGTCTCTTGGGGTTCTCTTGGAGGGTCTCTTGAGGGTCTGTAGAGCCCACGCTTACACGATCGAGGGATCGAGGACAGGGCGGCGGCGGCGACGACGACGACAAAGTCTCATCTTAGAGCCTTGCGTGGGGGGTCTCTTGGAGGGTCTCTTGGGGGTCTGTAGAGCCCACGCGCGGTGGCGGCGGCGGCGACGACGACGACAAAGTCTCATCTTAGAGCCTTGCGTGGAGCGGTGTGTTGGGGTTCTCTGGGAGGGTCTCCTGGGGGGTCTGTAGAGCCCACGCTTTCACGATCGAGTGATCCAGGACAGCGCGACGACGACGACGACGTCGCGGTGGCGGCGGGCGGCGAGACGACGACAAAGTCTCATCTATAGAGCTTGCGTGGGTGTTCGGGGTTCTCTTTGGAGGGTTCTCTGGGGGTCGTTAGAGCCACGATTCCAACGTATCGAGTGATCGAGGGACAGCGGACGTACGACGAACGACGTCGCGGTGGCGGCGGCGGCGACGACGACGACAAAGTCTCATCTTAGAGCCTCTCGTGGGGGGGTCTCCGGGGGTTCTCTGGGAGGGTCTCTTGTGGGTCTGCAGAGCCCACGCTTACACGATCGAGGGCTCGAGGACAGCGCGACGACGACGACGACGTCGCGGTGGCGGCGGCGGCGACGACGACGACGACAAAGTCTCATCTTAGAGCCTTGCGTGGGGGGGTCTCTTGGGGTTCTCTTGGAGGGTCTCTTGAGGGTCTGTAGAGCCCACGCTTACACGATCGAGGGATAGAGGACAGGGCGGCGGCGGCGACGACGACGACAAAGTCTCATCTTAGAGCCTTGCGTGGGGGGTGTCTTGGAGGGTCTCTTGGGGGTCTGTAGAGCCCACGACGACGACGTCGCGGTGGCGGCGGCGGCGACGACGACGACAAAGTCTCATCTTAGAGCCTTGCGTGGAGCGGTGTCTTGGGGTTCTCTTGGAGGGTCTCTTGGGGGTCTGTAGTGCCCACGCTTTCACGATCCGACGACGTCGCGGTGGCGGCGGCGGCGACGACGACGACAAAGTCTCATCTTAGAGCCTTGCGTGGGGTGTCTCGGGGTTCTCTTGGAGGGTTTCTTGGGGGTCTGTAGAGCCCACGCTTTCACGATCGAGTGATCGAGGACAGCGCGACGACGACGACGACGACGTCGCGGTGGCGGCGGCGGCGACGACGACGACGACAAAGTCTCATCTTAGAGCCTTGCGTGGGGGGGTCTCCGGGGGTTCTCTTGGAGGGTCTCTTGGGGGTCTGTAGAGCCCACGCTTACACGATCGAGGGATCGAGGACAGCGCGACGACGACGACGTCGCGGTGGCGGCGGCGGCGACGACGACGACGATCCAGCGTAATCCAGGCCCCCAGCGAATCCGTGTGTTCTTACGTATGTGCCTATAGATTAGGCTTCCCAGGTCCACACGGCCCCAAAAGAGTTCCCTCAGGGCCCCCAAAGAGCTCCAAGACGGTCCGAGAGGGCCTTGGGATCGCCCGAGGCAGCATGCAGCACTACCGACGGTACGGCAGCAGAGACGACCGTGCCTTGCGCTTGTGGGACATCTGTTTACTCGGGTACACACGATACCTGCGACGCCAGCTCCAACACGTGCGTTCAGGCGAGTTCTGTTAGATGTATGGGAGGAGGAGGAGGAGGACGCAGAAGAGGAGGAGGAGGAGGAAGACACGTGTCAAGTCCTGCATTCGAGCTGCGCCTTCTTCCCGACATGTTTTTCGGGCGGCCGCCCCCGCAGCGCCGGGGCAGGCCGAGGGGGGAGCTGGCCGAGGTCACGTCGAGGTTCGAGCTTCGAACTTCAGAGTCCGAGTCTTGAGGCTTTCTGGCCCTCGGGGGCCGTCCTCGTCGCCCCGGCTGGACGCAGCTCCAAAAACTTGTGCGTTTGGACCCTTGGAGGGGGCCGGGAACTGATTGGACCCTGACCCCGCGGACCTGCGTGAGGGGTGGCACCGGATTTCAGAAATGTTGCAAATCCTTTGTGTTTTCGGATCCTGACCCCGCCGACTTGCGTGAGGGGTGGCACCGAATTTCAGAAATGTAGCAAGTCCCATGTGTTTTCGGACCTTGACTTCGCCCAGGAAGGCCCAGGAGGCTCCAGGAGAGCCCAGGAGAGCCCAGGAGGGCCCAGGTCTGGCGCGGCGCGTCCTCCTGGCATGTTCCCCTGTCCATTAGCTCTGGGGCAGCTACTATGTGTTCAGGCAGCTCGAGCCTAAGATCCAGATCAGTTCGGTCAGGACTCGGTTGCAAAGGAAGACTCGATCCACGACGCCATGGAGCACAACCGCGGCACGGCACATCGCAATTCAGCACGGGCAGCACAGCACTGGATTTCGGCACGGTTACATCAGGTTTCCCCGGGGGGGGGGATAACTCAGCTTTGCAACTTGGCACGTTCCTTGGCACGTTCCGTGGGGCGTCCCTTGGCGAGTCCCCCTGGCACGTTGCGTGGCGCGTCCCCTGGCACATCCCGTGCACATCCATTGGCACGTTCCGTAGCGCGTCCCCTTGGCACGTCCCGCGGTGCGTCCCCATGGCGCGTCCCCTGGCACGTCGCCTGGCGCGTCCCTTGGAACTTTCGGCGGCGCGTCTTCCTAGCATGCCCCCCGTGAATTAGCTCTGGGGCAGCTACTATGTGCTCAGGCAGCTCGAGCTTAAGATCCAGATCAGTTCTGTCAGGACTCGGATGCAAAGGAGGACTCGATCCACGAGGCTATAGAGCACAGTCGCGCCATGGCACATCGCAAGTCAGCACGGCGCAGCACAGCATTGATTTCGGCACGGTACATCAAGGTCGATACGCTCAGCATTGCAACTTGGCACGTTCCTTGGCACGTTCCGTGGGGCGTCCTTTGGCGAGTCCCCCTGGCACGTCGCGAGGCGCGTCCCCTGGCACATCCCGTGGCACATCCATTGGCACGTTCCGTAGCGCGTCCCCTTGGCACGTCCCGCGGTGCGACCCATGGCACGTCCCCTGGCACGTCGCCTGGCGCATCCCTTGGGACGTTTCGCGGCGCGTCCTCCTGGCATGTTCCCCTGTCCATTAGCTCTGGGGCAGCTACTATGTGTTCAGGCAGCTCGAGCTTAAGATCCAGATCAGTTCGGTCAGGACTCGGATGCAAAGGAGGACTCGATCCACGACGCTATAGAGCACAACCGCGCCATGGCACATCGCAATTCAGCACGGCGCAGCACAGCACAGCCCTCGGCAGGGTACATCAAGATCGATACCTTCAGTATTGCATTTGCCCGTCACCCGATCAGGTGTCTTTGAAAACGCTGCCATGTGTTACAGTTCTACATTCCTTTCCGGGTTCGTGGGTCGATCAGGTTCAGAATTTGTTGAGGATGTCTCGAGCGAAACCCTTGTTTTGTGTTATAGATTGTTTTTTCCTGGGGACATGATTTCTGAGGATCTCTCAAGTGGATTGCTTGTTTTCACGTGCCCAGGTCTTGAGGATGTCTCGAGCGAGACGCTTGGTTTCACGCCTCCAGGTGGCCCAGACAGATGTCTAGCATGAGGATTTGTTGAGGATGTCTCGAAACAGAGGCTTGTTTTCACGTGTCCAGGTCGCCCAGGCGGATGTCTAGCATGAGCATTTGTTGAGGATGTCTCGAGCGAGACGCTTGTTTGCACGTGTCCAGGTTGCCCAGGCGGATGTTAGCATGAGGATGTGCTGACAACGTCTTGAGCGAAACGCGTGTTTTCACGTGTCCAGGTCGCCCAGGCACATCACAGCCCTCGGCACGGTACATCAATATCGATACCCTTAGCATTGCAGCCTGGCATGTTGCCTGGCACGTTCCGCGGAGCGTCCCGTGGCGAGTCCCCCTGGCACGTCGCGCGGTGCACGTCCATTGGCACGTTTCGTAGCGCGTCCCCTTGGCACGTCCCGCGGTGCGTCCCCATGGCACGTCCCCTGGCACGTCGCCTGGCGCGTCCCTTGGGACGTTCCGCGGCGCGTCCTCCTGGCATGTTCCCTCTGTGTAGTTCTGGGGCAGCTACCATCTGCTCAGGCAGCTCGAGCTTACGATCCAGATCAGTTCAGTGAGGACTCGGATGCCAGGGAGGACTCGATTTACAAGGCTATATGGAGCACAATCGCGGCATGGCACATCGCAGTTCAGCACAGCACAGCCGTCGGCACGGTACACCAAGATCGATACACTCAACTATGCACTTTGGCACGTTCCTTGGCGCGTTCCGTGGCGAGTCCACCTGGCACGTCGCGCGGCGCGTCCCCTGGCACGTCCCTCGGCACGTCCATTGGCACGTTCCGTAGCGCGTCCCCTTGGCAAGTCCCGCGGTGCGTCCCCATGGCACGTCCCCTGGCACGTCGCCTGGCGCGTCCCTTGGGACGTTCCGCGGCGCGTCCTCCTGGCATGTTCCCTCTGTCGATTAGTTCTGGGGCAGCTACCATCTGTTCAGGCAGCTGGAGCTTACGCTCCAGATCAGTTCGGTGAGGATTCGGATGCCAGGGAGGACTCGATCCACAACGCTATATAGAGCACAATCGCGGCATGGCACATCGCAGTTCAGCACGGCGTAGCACAGCACAGGTACATCATCATCGATACATTCAGCATTGCATGTGCCCGTCGCCCAATCAGGTGTCTTTGAAATGCTGCAATGCCTTACATTTCTATATTCCTGTCCGGGTTCGTGGGTCGATCATGTTTGAAATTCCGATCGAAATAACACATGTAAAGTACAGGTTTTCGTGTGTTGCGGATGTCTCGAGCTGAACGCTTGTTTTGCGGAATGTGTTGAGGATGTCTCGAGATAAACGTTTGTGTTGCGTTGTAGAGTGTTCCTGTCCTGGGAACTAGAATCCAGAGGATGTCTCAGGTGAAATACTTGTTGTCACGTGCCCAGGTGAAGCGTTTGCGTTCACGTATACAGGCTGCCCAGGCGGATGCCTAGCATGAGGATGTGTCGGGGATGTTTGGAGCGATACGCTTGTTTTCACGCGTCCAGGTCGCACAGGCGGATGTCTAACATGAGGGTTTCTTGAGGATGTCTCGAGCGAAACGCTTAGTTTCACGTGTCCAAGTCGCCCAGGCGGATGTCCAGCATGAGGAGGTGTCAAGAACGACTCGAGCGAAACGTTTGTTTTCACCTGCCCAGGTCTCCAAGGCAAATGTCTGACATGAAGATGTGTTGAGGATGTCTCGAGCGAGCCGTTTGTTTTCACGTCTCCAGGTCGCCCAGGCGGATGTCTAGCATGAGGAGGTGTTGAGATGGTCTCGAGCGGAACGTTTGTTTTCACGTGTCCAGGTCGCCCAGGCGGATGTTTAACATGAGGATGTGTGCAGGATGTCTCGAGCGAAACGCTTGTTTTCACGCGTCCAGGGTGCCCTGGCTGATGTCTAGCATGAGGAGGTGTTGAGAACGTCTCGAGCGAAACGCTTGGTTTCATGTGTCCAGGTCGCCCAGGCGGATGTCTAACATGAGGGTTTATTGAGGATGTCTCGAGCGAAACGCTTGTCGCAGTAGAGCGCATCGCAGTCCAACCCGGCCCGTCCGTGGGGCGTCTTTTGGCGCGTCCCTTGCAACGTTCTGGCGTGACGTACCCTGGCACGTCCCCAAGCACGCCATTCGGCGTGGCACGATCCCCCTGGCAGATCGCGCGGCGCGTTCCTGGCACGACCCCTAGCACGTCCACTGGCACGTTCCGTGGCGCGTCCCTTGGCACGTCACTGTGCGGCGTGGTACAGAGCAGCGCAGCACAACACATCCCTTGGCACAGTAGCACTACTATGGATATCTTCAGCATTGCCATTGCCCATCGCCCAATTGAGGTGCTTCGAAACGTTTCCATGCCTCGCAGTTCTGGATCCCTGTCCGGATTTGTGGGTCGATCATGTTTCACAGGTGCGCTGTTGGGGCTGCTGCTGATGAAGCTAGACGCGGCACCACTGCGGTACCACCACGGCGCGGCATCACGCGAGTGCCAACATGCCAGAGTGTCCTGCCGGCCAGCGCGGCGTTGCCCTTGCTGCTGCTGCTGCTGCTGCTGCTTGCTGCTGCTGCTGCTGCCACTTTCATGGCTGCCGCCGTCGAAGCTGCCGCCCCTGTCTCTGCCCTTGCCGCCGCCAGCGCCGCCTCTGCCGCTGCCGCCTGTCGCCCGCCGCCCGCCGCCTGCCGCCGCTGCCCCGCGGGGGTTGGCACAGGACGCCGAGATCGCCGAGGCCGGCGAGCGGCCAGCCGCCTGGAGGCTGTTCCGCTGGGACGACCAGGACGAGGAGGCCCGCGGGGCGGGAGCGCCTCCGAGCGCCGCTGTCGAGCAGCCCGTCTCCAGCGTCGCCACGGTCTGGCTCGGCTCGGCTGCGGGGGGCCCTCCGACCCCGAGGCCTGGACTGGGCCTGGGGCCAGGGGCGGCGGTGCCCCCTGTGCCCCCTGGGACCTCGATCGGGGGCCTGGCCCGGGTGGCCGGGCTCTCTGTGTTCGATGCATCTGCGCGGAGCGCGGGGGCGAAGAGCCCCAGGGGCGGGCCATGACACGTGCCCCACCAGGGAGCCTCGCCGAAGACACGGATCATCGGCTCCCCTGGACACATGCATTGCTCCCCCCTGGGCTATTCGCCCCCATCGTCGCCTCCGCCTCATCCTCCGCCTCTGCTCGTCCGCTGGTGACCTGCACAGGACGCGGGTCTCGATTCGCAGGGCCCTGCCGGAGGAGAGCTCGTGGCTCCCTGCGCAGCCCTCTCGCGCCCAGGGCGCGCCAAGGCGGCAGTGCAGCAGCAGGGGCTCGGCCGCCTCGCCTACCCCTTCCCGTTCCCCTGCCCCCGCCATCTCCCCCTCTCATCCTTCCCTGCTCCCTTCAGTTCAGGAGGGGAAAAAACACACACAAATAATCGCCGTTTTTATATCAAATGTAGGAAAATGTGGGAAGTGGAGGGGAAGAACCTTGGGCCCCTCATCATTGGTGGGCAGGCCTGCGCGTTCCACCGCCGGCGTGCGGCGGGCGAAGTCGTGCCGACGGAGGACCCCTCCACGCGCGCCCCTGCCCGCCATCTCTCGCCTGCTGGCCATCGGGGAGGGAGCGCCGGGGCGGCGGAGGAGGAGGAGGATCAGTGCACGGGGGAGGAGGAGCAGAGGGGCGACTTCTTGGGAGGACATCGTGGTTCCCGTCCGTGTGCGGTCCCGTCTGGCGATCGTATCGTGCACGCCTCGACGCAGGGCGCGCTGGAAGCGGGAGAGGCCGCACTTCGTTGACGGCCTTCGCCAGTTGTTGTGTCTGCCCGGCGCACGACGCGCCACCTGCCGCCCTGGAGGGCATCGCTCCAGCTCGGTTTACCTCCGAGGGTCAGGAGCGGAAAAAAAAACACAGACACAATTGACTGTCGATCCCCCAGAAAATATGGGAAAATATGGGAAGTGGGAGGGACGACGAAAATCCTCCCCCCAAAAATGAAAATATAGGGAATCCTGTTATTTGTGTGTCTTTATTTGTGTGTCCTTGGGCCCCTTCAGAGGCGTCTTCCTTCGTTCACCGTGGCCCCATCCTGCTTGCTTCGTGGGCACCTGGCCGTTGTATGTCTTGCGCGGCCCTTGTGGACCTGTTGCGCAGTCTCTTTGGGCACCCGGAGGGGCCCCGACGTCCTCGACCGATCGACGACAGGAACGATTTGGTTTATGTGTCGGGATCCATACAAGCCTTTACCATGTCACCGTTTCCCCGCCTTGCGCGCCCCTGGCTTCCAGATACCGACGCGATCTCCCATCCTTCTCCTTATTGGACCCGCCAGCTCTCTCATTCTTCTCGGCCCCAGCCCTCATAACTAGTCAGGCGTCTTCCTCCCTTCACCCTTGCCTCATCCTGTTTGCTTCCTGGCTATCCCGCGCCCCCCTGCCTTCGAGTCGCCTCACTTCGGGCCGCTCCCCTCGGTACCACTATCGCATCTCTTTCCTGCTCTCGGGCTACCCGCCCGTTCTGCACTCCTCCTCGCCCCTGGCCTCTGCTTCTGGTCCGTGCTCACTTCGAATCCATCCTTCACCTACTAGCCGCAGTTACCAATTTGTGTGTCACCTTTGTCCACTGTAGAGCACACAGTGGAGTCACCAGGCTGCGTGCCCTCTTTTGTCTCTCTCTCTCTCTCTCTCCTCCTCGTTTGTTCTCCCTTTTTTGTTGTTCTATATCTCTGTGTGTATATATATATATATACATATATATGTATGTAGAAATATGTATACAATATCCTTTCTCTGCCGCACCCTCTCCCCTCTTCCCTCCCTGTCGCTGCAGGCACATCGAGATTCCGAGGGCGCGGCCGAGCGAAACAACAAATCCTAACAACTTTTGGCACTGGTGGACATCCGGCTCAACAGAAGAATGCCATGGCATCGGCGTCACCCCAACATACGTATACGACATGTGCGTCGCCCCCCCCCCAGGGGCGACGCGAGCAAGGAGAAATCTTACAGTATATGCGCCGTGGCGGGCGCTTCCTGGCCACACCGCTGGGGAAGCGATCTACTACAAGATGGGTCTACTAAATGTTCGGGTCGGACGCGCGCCTCCAGAGTGGACATATAGTACTAGTATGTCTCTGCGCGTCCCAATGGCCTCCCTCCCGTACATGGACAAAATATCCGAATCCTGCTGCGCATGATGCCCCCCCGGACCCCCATTTTAATATTCAATCGCTTCGCTCATTCCGCCTGCCCATGTTGCATGATCGCTACTGCTTCGCCGTGGGCCCGGGGCCACTGTGGCGCCGCCGAGGGGGAGGAGGAAGATGAGGTTGGGGAAGGGGAGGGGAGGAGGAGGAGAGGATGAGAAGGAGAGGAGGAGGATGAAGATAAGTAGGAGGAGGAGGAGGAGGAGGAGGAAGGGGAAGGGGCGGAGGAAGAAGCCTCTCGTTGGTTTCTTGTCTTGTTCTTGGGGCCAAGCAGGGTCGTCGTCAACATGCTTCTTTGGGAGGCCTCTTGGGGTCTTTTGAGAAGCCGTTCGGGGGCGCCTGGGAGGCATTTTTCCCGGAAAGGGCTCGAGCCCAGGGTTCTCTTTTAGTTGGTTCCCCCCGGTTTCGACGGCTGTAGGGCCGGCGAAATTCTTCTGCGATAAATAACGAGGTCGCGTAGGGCCGGGGAATTAAAATCTGAGGATGTCTCGAGCGAAACGCATGTTTTTCAGAATGTGTTGAGGATGTCTCGAGCGAAACGCTTGTTTTGTGTTATAGATTGTCCTCTCCTGGGGACCTGAATTCTGAGGATCTCTCAAGCGGATTGCTTGTTTTCACGTGCCCAGGTCTTGAGGATGTCTCGAGCGAGACGCTTGGTTTCACGCCTCCAGGTGGCCTAGACAGATGTCTAGCATGAGGATTTGTTGAGGATGTCTTGAACCAGAGGCTTGTTTTCACGTGTCCAGGTCGCCCAGGCGGACGTCTAGCATGAGCATTTGTTGAGGATGTCTCGAGCGAGACGCTTGTTTGCACGTGTCCAGGTTGCCCAGGCGGATGTCTAGCATTAGGATGTGCTGACAACGTCTAGACCGAAACGCGTGTTTTCACGTGTCCAGGTCGCCCAGGCACAGCACAGCCCTCGGCACGGTACATCAATATCGATACCATTAGCATTGCAGCCTGGCATGTTGCCTGGCACGTTCCGCGGAGAGTCCCGTGGCGAGTCCCCCTGGCACGTCGCGCGGTGCACGTCCACTGGCACGTTCCGTAGCGCGTCCCCTTGGCACGTCCCGCGGTGCGTGCCCATGGCCCATGGCACGTCCCCTGGCACGTCGCCTGGCGCGTCCCTTGGGACGTTCCGCGGCGCGTCCTCTTGGCATGTTCCCTCTGTCGATTAGTTCTGGGGCAGCTACCATCTGCTCAGGCAGCTCGAGCTTACGATCCAGATCAGTTCGGTCAGGACTCGGATGCCAGAGAGGACTCGATCCACAACGCTATAGAGAGCACAATCGCGGCATGGCACATCGCAGTTCAGCACGGCCCAGCACAGCACAGCCGTCGGCACGGTACATCAAGATCGATACACTCAACTATGCACCTTGGCACGTTCTTTGGCGCGTTCCGTGGCGAGTCCACCTGGCACGTCGCGCGGCGCGTCCCTGGCACGTCCCTCGGCACGTCCATTGGCACGTTCCGTAGCGCGTCCCCTTGGCACGTCCCGCGGTGCGTCCCCATGGCACGTCCCCTGGCACGTCGCCTGGCGCGTCCCTTGGGACGTTCGGCGGCGCGTCCTCCTGGCATGTTCCCTCTGTCGATTAGTTCTGGGGCAGCTGCCATCTGCTCAGGCAGCTCGAGCTTACGCTCCAGATCAGTTCGGAGAGGACTCGGATGCCAGGGAGGACTCGATCCACAACGCTATAGAGAGCACAATCGCGGCGTGGCACATCGCAGTTCAGCACGGCGTAGCACAGCACAGCCCTCGGCACAGTACATCATCATCGATACATTCAGCATTGCATGTGCCCGTCGCCCAATCAGGTGTCTTTGAAATGTTGCAATGCCTTACATTTCTATATTCCTTTCCGGGTTCGTGGGTCGATCATGTTGAACTTCTGGGGCCTCTTTTGGGCCTCCTGGGGGCCTCCTGGGGCCTCTTGGGGGCCTCTTGGCGGCCTCTCGGGGCCTCCTGGGGCCCTCTTGGGGCGGAAGGCTCGAGTTTTCGGTTCGCGGTCCCCCTCTTGGGGCCGTCTTGGGCCGTCTTGGGCGCCTCTTGGGCCGTCTCGGGGCCTTCTTGGGCCCTCTTGGGGCCCTCTTGGAAGCCTCTTGGCCCGTCTTGGGGCGCTCTTGGGGGCCTCTTGGGCCGTCTTGGAGCATCGGATGGCCGAAAAGGCGACAAGGCCAAAATCCTTCCAAAGCCATTATAAAATTGATGATTTTGGCCTCTTGGGCCCTCTTGTGAGGCCTCGTGGAGGCCACTTGGAGGCCTCTTGGGCCGTCTTGGGGTCATCATCGGCGTCTTGGAGCGCTCTTTGGGCGTCTCGGGGGCCTCTTGGGTAGTCTTGGGCACCTCTTGGGTCAGGAGGGGGGGTAGTCGATTGCGCCCCTCCCCTCGGAGGCCACGATCCTCGTGAGGGGTGTCGAAAAATTGCCCGGTCTGGCATCTCTGATCCGAGTGTCCCGGGGGTGTCCCAGGGGTGTCCCGGAGTATTTTTCGTCCGGGGACCCCCAGGGGCGGCCCCGCGCGCGCGAACTAGAATATTGTTAACCAGTTACTGGAGATCTTAGCACGCCCTTGGCCCGTTGGGCCGGCGAATTGGAGGGCGTGGCAAGCAAGGAGGCTTGAGTGGACAACATTGTTCGAATCCCCGAATCACCACCCATACCGAGTTCAACACTGATGTGGGGGGGCGGGGGGGGGAGGGGGGGTCAGTCTTCCTCCAAGATTTTCCATTGGGTTCGAAGATATTGCCCATGTACTGTCGGGGGTGGACAGAACCCCCAACAGTGACACGTCGATTAGTGAATTGTCCGTTCTCGGTTCTCGAGAGGGCGCCGTGGCCGTTACTTTCCAGGCCTGCGCCCGCCAGGTTTGGACCTCAGGTCGTTTTTACCTAACAGCGAAGACTGATAGGTTTCGAATGGTCTCAAAAGAAAGCATCTTGACTCCTCAGGGGGGTCTGGGCAGATGCCGGACGGGTGCCGGGGAGAATCCGCGGAAGTCGTTTTAAGCAAACAGTTACACACTTCGTGGTCTTCGAGGTTCCAGAACTCCATTCCTGGGCATGATTTTGAATGCCTGGAGCCAACTGTCGGCCACTTCGTGGTCGTCGAATTCCCAGAACTCCATTCCTGGGCATGATTTTGAATGCCCGGAGCCAACTGTAGGCCACTTCGTGGTCTTCGAGTTCCCAGAATTACATTTTCTGGGCATGATTTTGAATGCCCGGAGCCAACTGTAGGCCACTTCGTGTTCTTCGAGTTCCCAGAACTCCATTCCCGGGCCACATTTCGAATGCTGAGGCAGGCTGAGGCTGAGGCTGAGGCAGGCTGAGGCTGAGGCCGAGGCTGAAGGCAGACTGAGGCTGAGGCTGAAGCAGGCTGAGGCTGAGGCTGAGGCAGGCTGAGGCTGAGGCTGAGGCAGGCTGATGCTGAGGCAGGCTGAGGCTGAGGCTGAGGCTGATGCAGACTGAGGCTGAGGCAGCCTGAGGCTGAGGCCGAGGCTGAAGGCAGACTGAGGCTGAGACTGAAGCAGGCTGAGGCTGAGGCTGAGGCAGGCTGAGGCTGAGGCTGAGGCAGGCTGATGCTGAGGCAGGCTGAGGCTGAGGCTGAGGCTGATGCAGGCTGAGGCTGAGGCTGAGGCCGAGGCTGAAGGCAGACTGAGGCTGAGGCTGAGCAGCAGGCTGAGGCTGAGGCTGAGGCAGGCTGAGGCTGAGGCTGAGGCAGGCTGATGCTGAGGCAGGCTGAGGCTGAGGCTGTGACTGCGACTGCCGTTGCCACTGCGACTGTCATCGCGAATGCGACTGCGACTGCGAGAACAGCAGAATTCTACAACTGGATTCTAATCTGAATCTTGAGGGGAATGCTTCCAGATGTGCTCCTACACATCGCTGTTAGGTTGCTTTGCCGGGATAATCGCTCAACCACGTTTTGCTAAAGGGAGGTCTGTCCATCCCTGATACTGTCCCTCGTCGCTTCTCCTGTGTTCCATCGCTGGCGCCTGGCCGAGTCAGAGCCCCGCGCGGGTTTCGCGGGCCACGGCCTCACGCGCCTCGTGCCCAGAACTGGCACGGGCACGCGCGCCGCGCGGCGCGTGAGCGCCCGCACCGCCGCCTCACCCGCTCGCCCTTCCCTCTCTCTCTGCCGTTGCCTGGTCCACTTCCCCGCGCCAGCTTTTGAGTCGGGCATGTCCCTCCACAGGAGGGAAATTCAAAACTAGTCAAAACATAGTCTGGGGACGATATGTTTTGACAAGTGTTCCATTTTGTCGTGTACTGTTTTGACATGTGCTCCATGTTTCGTCCAAAATCGGCCTGTAGGGGGACATGCCCGACCTCATGTCAGCTTTCACAGCTGCAGTTGTTCCTGATACCCCGATGCCCGCCCGACCTGCCGGCATTCTCGCCTTGTACGCTCTGCCCCCAGCATCGAAGCATGAGCAACTCAACGTTCAGGGCTGCATTCCCTGACCAGGTACTGGGAGGATGCGCTGATACCGACGAGAAGTGGATCAAATACCAGCCCATTGTTTGACATAATCCGCCTCTCGCGCAAATGGCCCACACTTCTATCACTGCGTCCTTCCGTTCTCGTTTTCCTGCCAGCTACCCGACTGCCCGCCCGTTTTGTTTTCCCTGTCGCCCCAGCCCATTACATAAGATCCCAGCGCACTCCCTGCAACTTTCGGTAAGGCCTCCACAAGGCTTCCGCACACCGTGGGATTCCACGTTTTCGTTTAGAGTGCTTCAAGCAAGCATGAACCACTTCAGGATGGCCGATCATCACACACACACACACACTCACACACACATCCTGACTTCAGCGACCAGCCACCCTTACAGGCTGTGCTGTCCGCCAGCATCCATCACCCCTCCTTCCTCTACCCCTACACCCATCCTCCTTTACTTTCCTCCTCCTCCCCTCCTCTCTTCCCCCCTCCCCCCAGTCATACAAGCCCGCACGTGCGGGCAACTTGCTCTGCATCACGTCTCAGCGCTGTGCACACCCCGGGCACTGATCCCCGCACGGGACGGTTCTGCTTCGCGGACACTCGTGCCCCGAGTCCCGAGCCCCCCCTCCCCCTTCACCCGTTCCTCCCCTCCCCCCTGCGCCTCGTCCCCCCCCCCCCCTCCGTAGGGCCGACCCGCTTGGCACATCGCCTCCCTTGTCTGTCCCTCGGCCGGGCCGCGGGACATCGACCTGAGCGACGCTCCCCCCACCCTCCTCCGGCCTTGCCCCGGCCAGCCCAGGAGCAGGACGCTCTCATCGCCAGGCGGAAGGAGCTGCGCCTCGCCGAGGGCATCCAGCTGTTCGACGACTGGCTGCTGTCCTCGGCCAAGGAGGCCCGCCCCATCCCCGAGTCCCTCGCTCTCGTGCTCCTCCCGCCCGGCTTCGGGGGCGACGGGACTGGGGACCGGCCGGAGGGAGCGGGAAGAGGGGGGAGAGAGCGGGAAGGGGCGAGGGCGAACGGAGAGGGAGCAGGAGAAGGTGAGGGGGGGGCGGGGAGCGGTGGGGACGAAAGGCTTGGGGATGGGAGAGGGGAGGGGAGGCGAGTGGCAGGGGACAGGGGGAGAAGAGGGGGGGGTGGGAGAGGGAGGGGAGATACGGAGATGGGGGCGGTGGAGGAGGGGAGCTGTGGAAGGGACGAGGGGAGGGAGGGGAGAGGGAGGATCGCGGAGAGGGGAGGGGTCCAGAATTGCCTCCATCCGAACGCGGAGACCTTCCTGAACTCCAGGCCGAGCACGAGCACGGCGATCACGGGAAGGCGAGGCCGCACGAGAGAAAAGCCACGCTCCACGAGACAGATGCGCCCGTTGCCGAAGACGCGATGTGATCTGAAGGGCTGCGCCCTGTGCCGCCGGCTCCTCAGACCGATCCACCTGGTGGTTGCATTGGAGCAGCTTCTAGGGGCGTCCTGGAGACATCCTGGAGCCTCTGGGGCCACCTTGGTGCCATCTTGGTCAGCACTGGTGCTGAATCTAGGCCTCCGATGCCCACCTTGAGGGCATCTTGGGGCCTGTGGTGGGCCACCTTGGGGCCGTCTTGGGCGATATCGGGGGCGTTGTGTTGTCTTGAAACGATCCTAAGACATCTTGGGGAAAGAACATTGGACAGGCAGACAATGTTGAAACCGCTTGTTTGTTTGTCGTGTACCATGGCGGCAGCGCCCGGCACTGCGCGGCTTCGGCCCGGTGCCAGGCGCTGCACCTTGCCGCCTCGGCGGCCCCGCTCGCCATGGCGCTGCGCGGCTCAGGCCCGGCCTTTGGCAATGCGGACGTCAGCGCATCGTGTGTGGCTGCTGCCCGTCTTCACGCGCTGGCCATGCAGGGCAGGTTTTCTCCCTGCAACCACCGACTTCCTGTCGGTCATGAACGGCCCCCTCGTGTGAGGCCGCTCCTCAAGCTACGCTGCTACCTGGTCGTGGACTGGACTACCACCCCGGGCCTCTTCCGCATCACCCGGTGGCACAGCGTTGCACATCGCCTTCGTGGTGCTCTTCTTCCTCCTGGGCGTCGACCTGGTCATGCGGCACGTCCCCCTCTGCAGTGCTCGAGGCTGGCGTTCGCGATGCGCCGTCGACGGCGACACATTATCCTTCGCCCTCCGGGTCTTCGCCCCCGGTACCAGTCCGCGGCGCACCTGCTCCTGCACATCCACTTCAGCACCGCCTGCACCCCGGGCCCCGCCCGCTCCGGCCGCCTGAGGCCCCGCCTTCCTGTGCCCTGTCTCCCTCATTAAAGCTGCGCGTAGCCCGCATAGTTTTTAGCGGAAGAGGTTCGCTTTCGCCCCGCAGATCAAAAATTGTTTGTTCGTCGTGCTTTTACCCTCTCGGGAGCGCCCAGGTGCCCGCCTGGGACACCTGGAAGGCTTCTTCGGGCCATCCTCGGCCGTCTTGGGTTATCGAGGCCCATCACGGTCAGGAGCGTTGGCCGAGCATGTCGCACCGCTGGTTCTGGCCCGCCGCTCTTCGGCGCGACACGCTGTCCAGGTCCTGGTCCCCAAGCGTCACCGTCCCGAGCTGTTCCCATCCCTCCGCCCCGCGGAGCGGAGCGACACGCTACCCGCTTGCACGGCGTAGCGCGTCGCCGGGGCGATAGTTCCTGCGCGTAGGCCCATCTGGTCGCGTGGACTGCGTCCCTGCGGGGATTCTGGGGCAGACCCGAGCAGCAACCAGGAGGCCGAGCACCTCCCCCCAGGTTTTTCCGGAGGGGGCATCACGGGCCCCCCTCGTCAGCAAAATGACGACAGGCTTGCAGACAAGAGAGGAACGTAGTTTTGATCGGCGGCATCTCGGGTCCGAGTTGCGGTCAGGCTACGATGGGACACACGCGAAAGACACACGCGAAGCGAATTGCGGCACGGGCAGGGAAGGGGAGGCAGGAGGAACAGGAGGAGGCGACCGCGCGGCCGGGGGGCCTTCAGAGCGTGAAGTTCTTCGGGGTTCATCTACACGTAAGAGTGACTTTTCGCCGGAGGGACCGTTTGTGCGGGCTCATCGGGGTCCCCCCGATCGCTGAGCGCAATGCGATAGCGGCTGCTCGCGCGCTTGGAGTTGGCCACACTGCGCCCTAGTCCGCCCACCAAAGGCAAGGCCACTCTTGCCTAGGGTCATTCTTGCGCGTAGCCGACGGATGTGCCGGAGCAGGGTCGGCGTACAGCTGGTGGTGCTCCCAGATGGTTGACACGTGCAGGCGCAAGCGAGTCGCGCAAAGGGCCGTGGGGTGCAGGAGCGTGGAGTCTGGGGGAGAGACAAACGAACGATAACATACAATGACATAAGGCAGCAGTCTGGCAGCACGCGTCACAGCCTTGCGCCCCCAGAGGTGGCCACCGGATTTCAGGATAGAGCGAGGCCACACTCGCGTGGCCAGCCACTCCGGCAGCATTCGTAAGCATGTTCGCGAGCATACCTCCAGTCATTACACGGCAAAGCGAATTGATCACAACATTTGCGCCAGAGTTAGTTGGTGAGTAACGGCAGGCTCGCAGTCAAAACCTCCCGCAAAAGGCGCACCCGAAGGCCTTGCACGTATCCCAGTGGCATGAATTGCATTGCAGATTGTCCTCAAGATCCCCGAGATCTTTGAGGTATCTCTTCGCTCCTTTCCAAGGAACGATTCGCAGCGTTCAGTCGACTCAAAGGCCATGTGCCTGGTTGTAGATAAATCGTTTCCGCTGATGTCGCGGAGCGCAGGCGTGAATGCCGCTCGAAACTTGCCCTGCGTAGTCACTCAGAAACACTGCAAAAGCGGGCAGCTACCCACGTGCACTTCAAGCGCTGCTCCGAACCATGCGGCGCGACGCCAGAGCCTGCGAACCAAGCCGGTTGCTTACGGGGAGTTTCGAGCCGTGTGCCCTGCGAGGGAGATATGCGGGACGGGATGCAAGAAGGGGCAGGAAGAGAGAGGGGAGGGGAGGGAGAGGATGAGAGGGAGCGAGTGGATCCGGGGTGGAAGAGGGGAGATGGGAGAGGAGAGCAGGGGGGAGAGGGGAGGGTACCGAGAAATTAGATACGCATGAGGCAGCCCGCCTGGGTCACAGCTTGACACACGTGTGGCCAGTGACGTCTGTCCATCGCTCGGACCTTCTGTGGCCATGCACGTAGGACTTCGCAGGTGCATCCAGCGCTTGGCCTCTGGATGTTCTACATGTGAATCCAACCATGTGTGTTCCCAGCTCTTTGGTGCAGGCAAGAGGGTGGATGGGAGCGGAAGGGAAGGGAAACGAAAAGAAAAGAAGGGGAGGGAGTTGGGACGGGGGAGGCCTTCGTGCAATTCCGCGACGCCCAGTCTGCAAAACCGCCAGGGGCGATGCACAACCACGCATCGAAGTCCAGAGGGGAACACCCGCAAACGAATCATTTTGAAGGAACGATGCTCGGGCCCTTGAAGGAGGCGTCTTCTCGACACCCAACAGGGCTTGCATCGCGTGTGCCTATCTCGCCAGGGGAATGAATCTCTCTTGACGCATGATGGTGTTCCCTTCCCGGGCGTGGTATCACCACGCCTCGCACTCGACAGGCGAGGGGCGTTCTTTTGTGGTCTGAGGGTGGGCCCTTTCGTGACCCTCTCGGACCGTCCCGGGGCCAACTTGAGACTTCAGCGGCAAAGCGGAGACCGACACATTGGGTGTATGTATGTATGTATGTATGTATGTATGCATGCATGTTTGTATTATGCATGCATGCATGCATGCATGCATGCATGTATGTAAGTATGTATGTATGTATGTATGTACGTATGTATGTATGTATGCATGTATGTATGTCAGTATGTATGTATGTACGTATGTATGCATGCATGCATGTAAGTATGTATGTATGTATGTATGTATGTATATATGTATGTATGTATGTATGTATGTATGTATGTATGTATGTATGTATGTAATGTATGTATGTATGTATGTATGTATGTATGTATGCATGTATGTATGTGTGTATGTATGTATGTATGTATGTATGTATGCATGTAAGATTGTATGTATGTATGTGTGTGTGGCCCTTGCCGTGTTTCGCCGGCCGGGCGACACTCGCTGCATTGTTTGTGTCTCCCCCATCTGCCTGGTTTTCTGGCCACCTCCCCAGCACGGGCTACCGGTGTTTGGCCGCTGCTGCTCCCGTGGCACCTCGCCGCTGTCGGTTTATTCCCAGTTGGCCTGTTGGCCTCGGAGCCCACGTTGTTCGCCCCACCTGGCCCGCCGCTCCCCCATTGGACGTGGCCTTCTCGCGTTCCCCGCCTCCAGTTGGCGTTCGCCGCCGCTTGCCACCCCCTTTCTCCACGCCTGTGCCTTTGGCTCGCCTGGGCTCGGCACTCGCCCCTTTGGGCCTCGGCACCCGCTGTGGTCTGGGTGTCGCTTGCTTAGTGCCTCCTCGCCTCGCCGCTGGCCAGGCACGCCGTGGCGCCGGCTGTCGTCTCGCCTGCGCCCTGGGCCCGCCGCTCCCCCACACGGCGTGGCTTCTCTCCTTCCCGCCCTGGCTTGCTGCGCCGTGGCGCATCACCGGGCTGTCTTCCTCTCTCTCTTCCGCGCCTTGCGCCTCGTTGGACCTCGCGGCCTCGGCGCTTCCCACCGTTGCCGACGTTCGGGGTGCCATCCCTTCGGCAACGGGTCTGGGCTCTGGTTTGCTTCCCCTGCTCCCCCCACCGCCGCCCTTTCCGCGGGCAGCCCGCCCCCGCTTCTGCTCTCTGCCGCCCTCGCTTGTGGGTGCCTCCGCCCTTGCCCGCACCCGCCCCTCCCTGCCCTGCGCCTCGTAGGCCTCGGCGCATCGGCATATCCTTGGCCCATGCCTTGGCTCACTGGGTCGGAGCTCTGCCACGTTGCGCTTCTCCACCACCAGCAGCAGCTCAGTGCTGCTCCCTGCCCGGCCTCAGCTAAGCGCAGCTCAGTGCAGCTCAGTGCCAGCGCTGGCGCCCTCCCTCGGCGCTCCCCCCCGCGGCGATCGGCAGCTCTTCTCGGGCCTGTCTGCCTTCCACATCCCCGCACGCCCCTCGCAGGCCCGCAGGTCTCGGCGCACTGGCCCGTTCCTGGACCGTGCTTGAGTTCACTGGGTCGGGATCTGCTGCGTTAGATTTCTCCATCACCAGCTGCAGCTCAGTGCTGCTTCCCCCCAGCTTCAGCTCAGTGCAGTTCAGTGCCGCTCTGTGCCGGCGCTGTTCCCCCCCCCCTCGGCGCTCCCCCCGCCGCAACCGGCAACTCTGAATGGCCCGGCTTCTTCTCTTCCTGTCGCGCCGGGGCTCCTCCTCCTCGATCCGGATCCGTGCATTGCGGCCTTAATTTGCATACAGCGTGCCCCCTGTTGCCAATCCGCTGGAGCAGTCGCCCTCTGCCCAGCCGCCGACGCAAAGACGTGTGTGTATATGTGTGTGTGTGTGCGTACGTACGTGCGTGCGTGCGTGCGTGCGTGCATGCGTGTGTGTGTGTGTTGTGTGTTTGCGTGTTTGTGTGTATTTGTGTATGTGTATGAGTGTGTATGTGTGTATGTGTGTGTGTGGGGGGGGGGGGGGGGGGGGGGGGGCGTGCGTGCGTGCGTGCGTGCGTGCGTGCGTGCGTGCGTGCGTGCGCGCGTGCATGTGCGTGCGTGCGTGCGTGCGTGCGTGCGTGTGTGTGTGTGTCGGTGTGTGTGTGTGCGCGTCGGTGTGTGAATGTGTGTGTGTGCTTGTGTGTTTGTGTGTTTGTGTGTATGTGTGTCCATGTGTTTGTGTGCGTGTGTTTTTTTTTGGGGGGGGGCGTGTGTGCGTGTGTGTGTGTGCGTGTGTGTGTGTGCGCGTGTGTGCGTGTGCGTACGCGCGTGCGCGTGTGTGCGCGCGCGTGTGTGTTCAGGGGGCGTTCGCGCGCAGCTCGCCGGAAACGTAAATCGTAGGTTTGCAACCGCGGATGGGGCCAGCGGTTGGCACATGAGGCGCTGGCCAACGAAGACCCCCATATGCCAATGTGAAAACGCATTTTGCTGTACAGCGCGAGCGTTTTTGTCTGCATTCCTGTTACACAGTTCGGCCACCGTCGGCTTCTTCCACGTCGCCAGTACCAAGTAAATTTTCGGCGGCCACAACATCGAATCTTATAACAATCCCAACAGTTTGCTTCATTAATGTTTCTGGGTGACAAAAGGTCTCTTGACTTGGCCAGTGTGTCGGACGCGCTTCGGCGTGCTCCAGGGCATTCTTTCGCCACTACCGCGAGTGTCCATGAACCGCTTCGCGGCCACTTCGAAGAAGCCTTACAGCCCGCTCGTGCGGCAGCCTGCTGACTTTGTTCCGCGCCGGCACGCCTTTTTTTCTGCCCCCCCTCTCTTCTCCCCTCTCGCCCCGCCTCGCCCTTCTTCTCTTCCCCTCTCCTCCTTTTGCTTATGCCCCTCCTCTCTTCTTCCCTGTCGCCCCGTCTCGCCCTTCTTCTCTTCCCTTCTCCTCCCCCCGCGTTCCCCGCCCCAACCAACGCCCCAATCTTTCAGCGACCTTGCAACAATCTTACAGCGTTCTTCGCTTGCACAGTTGTACAGCGCATTTCCCAGGCGCTCAGTTTAGGCTCGCCGATTCCGCCCGCGCGTCTTCTTTGGCTCAAGATTGCTCCGCGTAGGCGGCGCTGCGTGTGCACTGTAGCGTTACAAGTGCACCAGGTGAGCGATGTTGATCCTCACCTTCCTCCTCCCGGTCCTCTTTCCTGGCTTTGTTTTGCCGTTTTGTCCTTGTCGTCGTCGCCGCTGTCGCCGTCGTCTCTTCCGCGCCGCTGCTGGCATCGCCGCGCGCGTCGCGCAATTTGGAGCCTCGGGCGCCCTTTGGGCGCCCCGCGCGTTTTCTGCTTCACAGTCGGGTCGTCGTCTTGGTCACGGTCGTGCTCGTCGACCCCGCTCCCCTTCCCGTCCTTCCTTTCCCTTCGTTCGGCGCACCCCCTCGTCGGAAGTCGTCGTCGTCGCCGTCTCCGCTAGCGATTCGCCTCGCGACGTTTCTGCGCTCCCGCCTCTTCAATGGAAGATGGCGTGGCCCAGTCCAAGTTGAGCTCATCGCTCGAATATGTACGATGTATGTCCCCACGGCCGCGAAGCCATAATTTTCTGCACGTGCAATCGTCATTTCCTTGCCAATCGCAGTTGAATCCCCAGCAGGACAATTTCGAGGGTTCAGACTTGACCGTTCTAGATTTGCTTTCCGTCGGTCATTTTCCTTTCAGGCTGTAGATGTTGCTCAGATGCAGTGACAATCGTTGCGCGCGTCACATATCAGTTTGTTGTGGGTCGTCCCACTTGCTTTTCTCCTTTGCCTCCTTTCTTCCCCTCCTTCGCCCCTTTTTCTACCGTTCCTTGCTTCGCCCTGCTCATTATTTTGGCACTTCGGAGTTTCTGTTTTTGCAGGTCCGCAGGGATCTCCGCGGACACGGGAGGCACAGACGACTCTTTTTTCGAAAACAAATTCCGAACCCAATCTCACAACAATCTCAAAATGCACAGGCATGGCGGCGAGCGCGTAGTCGTCGTCTGTTGCGGCGATCTCTCTTCATTTTTTCTGTCCCCCCGTTCCCCCCGCTGCACTTTGAGCGCGAAGCGCGCGCGCAAATTGCCCCTTCCCCCTGCGGCTGGGGCGGGGGGACGGCGGCGCATTCCGTTTTTTTTTCTGAGAGAAACAAAAAAAGGCGTGCGAATTCAGAAGCTCGCGGTGGGAAAAACGGTAGAGAAACAAAAATACCCCGTGTCCGGGGGGCGTTCGCGCGCAGCTCGCCGAGAGCGTAAATCGTAGTTATGGAACCGCGGAGGGGGCCAGCGATTGGCATATGGGGCGCTGGCCAACGAAGACCCCGCTTGCTAATGGGAAAACATACCTCTGCTGCACAGCGCGAGCGTTTTTTTGCGCTCTTGTTGCACAGCTCGGCCACCGTCGGTTTCTTCCACGTCGCCAGCGCCAAGTAGATTTTCGGCGGCTGCAACATGGAATCTTACCTATACGACCACCATTCGGGTGATAAGGATGTTGTGGGGGGGGAGAGGGGGGGAACCAACATTTGATTCAATCGATCTCACTCAACGGGACACAACGGGACACCACGGGACACTTGTCGATCTCACTATCGATCTCATCCAATGGGACACCACGGGACACCACGGGACACCGCGGGATACCGCGGGACACCTCTTGATTGCACTATCGGTTTCACTATCGATTTCATCCAGTGGGACACCATAGGACACCACGGGGCACCTCGGGACACCACATCGATTTCAGTATCGATCTCACGATAGATCTCATTATCGATCTCACTCAACGGGACACTTGTAGATCTCACTATCGATCTCACTCAGCGGGACACTACGGGACACCTCGGGGCACCACATCGATCTCAGTATCGATTTCAGTATCGATCTCACTCAACCGGACACCACGGGAAACCACGGAACACCTGTCGATTTCACGATCGATTTCACGATCGATATCACTCAACGGGACACCACAGGACACTTCGGGGCACCACATCGATCTCAGTATCGATCTCACGATCGATCTCACTCAACGGGACACCACGGGACATCACGGGACACTTCGGGACACCGGCGGGACACCGCGGGGCATTGGCCGCCGGAGGAGTTACATTTGGTCCGGCCGCGGCCCAGCCACAGGAGGATTTCGGGACACCAGCGGGACACCGGCGGGACACCGCGGGGCACCGGCCGCCAGAGGGGTTACATTTGGTCCGGCCGCGGCCCAGCCACAGGAGGATTTCGTTTCGCCCGCCCACGCAGCTTCGCCTCGCCCGCATGCACGCACGGCACGCACGACACGAACCCGAAACCGAAATCGATTTCCCGGTAGGGGGGGTCTCCGTGTCACGTCGGACTCACCTTCCAACCTCCGATAACAATCCCAACAATTTGCATCATAAAGGTATCAGGGCGACGGATGGTCTTTTGGCCTGGGAAGTGTGTGCGTGTGTGGTGTGTGTGCGTTTGTGTGTGTGTGTGTTTGTCTGCGTGTGTGTGTGTGTGTTTGTGTGTGTGTGTGTCTGTGTCTGTGTGTGCGTGTTTGCGTGTGTCTGTGTCTGTGTTTACGTGTCTGTGCGTATGTGTGTGCGCGTGTGTGTGTGCGCATGTGTGCGCGTGTGTGGTTTACAGTGCCTTCTATTTTCACAACCACCACCAATATGCATGTCCGTGGCTGGACTCTTTCATCACGTCAAGTTCGACTAAGTTCGTTCGCGATCGACACCTCCATTTGCCGGCCGCGCCTGAGGTTCCTCTGCGCCGCCGAGTTTAAGTGTGTGTGTGTGCGCGCGCGTGTGTGCGTGCGTGCGTGCGTGCGTGTGTCTGTGTGTGTTGAGATGTGTGTACGCGTATGAGTTACAATCAGATTGACTTATCATGGGCATCCTTGAGCCCTTGGGTTACCTCAGAGCCGTTCTTGGGTCTTTCTGGGGCCTCTTGGACGCATGCTGGAGGCCACGCGCGACTCTTATAGTTGCGCCGATCACAACATGATCTTGCCAGTCCTGCCCTGGCCAAGGAGATGGCCAGGTTTTTCCAGTCAACCGTTTCCTTGTGAGCGTTTCGGCTGTAGCCGAGGCCTCCTAAATGGGGTCCGAATAGATGGGGTCGAAAGATCGCTCCGCATCGGCGATGCATCGACGATGCGGCTCGATGTGGAACCAGAGTTCCCCTACGCTGATGGCGATGATGCATCGCCGACGTCGCCGATGCATCGCCGATGCGTTGGCAATGCATTGGAGATGCATTGGCGTTGTGGCTCGACCCTCCGACCCCATTTATTCGGACCCCATCTAGGAGGCCCCTATGCAGCCGACCTTAGAGGCAATCTTGGGCCATCTGATATCATTTAGGGCGATATCGGACGCGCTGACCACTCGCGGCCGCGACAGTGGGGAGGGAAGCAGGAAAGGGGGAGCAGGAATAGAGAGGGGAGGGGAGGGGGCATGAGTAGAGGTGGGAGGGGGAGAAAAGGAAGAAAAGGAGCGAGTGGATCGGGGATGTAAGAGGGGAGATGGAAAAGGAGAGCGGTTTGGAGAGGGCTCTCGCGCTCTCGAAAGATGGGGGAAGGTAGGAAGTTGGAGGGCTGAACGACGTCCACGAGGGGAGCCAGGGAAAGTTCTGAGGGAGCTGATCATCGGACTAACCGCCTACGCCTTGGCATCGTTCGGACGTGTGCAGTTTCCTTCGGCGAGGGCCATCGAAGAGCATATTCGGTCGTCTTACGAAGAAAAAGAAGCACGACATCGAAACATGCACGGGGCGTGGACGTCTGAGCGATGGCGAGACGGCTGTAGTGTTTCAGCGTTGATGCATTCATCGTTTGAAATCAGGTGTCGTGTACATGAACACTCACGTAATCCATGCAGATGTGGGTGCGTCGTCACACCGGTTATCGATGTAAGATGATCGTTGTTGCAATGCTCACGGCCTTTCCTGCGGTGGGTACATCATATCACGCACTCTCCTGGAAATGAGGCGTAGGCGGATGAGGCGGAGACAGAGTTGGCGAAGGCGGAGGAGGTGGCCGAGGTGGAAGAGTGGGATGAGGAGAAATAGCAAGAGAAAAGGGAGGAGAGGGGGGAGAGGCTATGATCACCAGCATAGGTGGAATAGGGAGAAGAGGAGGTTGGGGGCTGCCAACAGAGGCCGCCAGCGGTGCCCGTGTCCACCTGGTGCTGGAGGCGCCGGTGGGCGCCGACGAAGTGGAGCTTCACGTCGAGGCCGCCTCCTCCCCCCCTTCCTCCTCCTGGGGGCCGAATGGCTTCGGGAGTGTAGGCGGGCTAAGCGCGAGGCCGGGGCCGAGGTGCCTTGGCCATTGGATGGTGGCTAGCATTTCTCTTTGCCGTTGCGGCGGCAGGCGGACTTGCCCAATTTCCATTCCGTTCCTCTTCCTCCTCCTCCAATTCCTCCTTCTCTTCCTCCTCGGCCTCCTCTTCCTCCCCCCTCCTAGCGTTGAGCCTCGGCGAGTCGGTTGTTGAATGGACCCCTCTGGGAACGCTCGACCTTCTCCTCCTCCTCGTCCTCCTTCTCCTCCTTCTCTTCCTCCTCCTCCTCCTCTTCCGCCTCCTCCCCCTCCCCTCCTAGAGTTGAGCCTCGGTGGGTCGGTTGTAGCCCCCGAGGCAAGCTAGCTGTTTTGGGCGACACTGACATCTCACCATTAACCCAGAGCGGTGATTTCCCCCACCAGCCGACCAGCGGCGGGCGCTTCTTCCATGTTGCGGCCGATGGGTTGCAACCATTTTTCGACAGGGTTTTTTTTTCGGATTGGAGGAGATCATTTTGGAGATGAACAATTTCGACACGGTCGCCCTGGCTGACACCAAAAATGGGGAACGCTACTCGAGCGCGCAGACGCTCAAGCGCACCATCTTGGGCAGGCTGGTCATCGAGACTCCATATGAGCAAGCGCCGTACTCGAACATGTATTGCGGATGCCATCATTGTACTTCATCACGTTCGTGAGCAGCACATCTTTAGAATTTGGCGCAGTTCTCCACGTGCACTGGGAAGGAATTTCGCAGTACGATGTAAAAGAGGGGCCATGGAAATCATAATGTTCAGCACCTACTTCCCGCCGCAACCTACAATTCGGAGGACCAGAGGGGCCTACTTCATAACAGTTTCAATGCTCGTCCCGTGAGCGAATAAGGTATTGGATTCGCTGCCTTTTCGATGCAAGCCGCTGATCTACACAAGCATCCGCTCTGCCCCCAATCGTGGCGTCGCACCATTTGTCGTGCGCCCCTGGAGTTGCGGCGCATGGCCATGTTCCCAAACTCGAGAAGGAAACAGGCTCAGGGTATCCAGCGTTCTATCGAATCGCCTTCGACGTGCTCGAAGGACCCATTGTTTGCGTTTTATGGACATGAGCAATATTTTCGCCAGCCGCAAGTGGCCTCAGATGACACCGCCGTTCAGGAGTACGTCGCGCCAGATGATCGCAGCGAGTGCCGTCTTCGCTATCGAGAGGCAGTCGCTGCCCCGCCCTCTGGGGAGGGTCGCGCTCGAAAAACTCATCGTGGAGGGCCCACGGGCGATCCGCATCGCGCGGGGTTTAAAGACGACCTTCAAGCAACCTGTGGCGGACTTGAGGACGACGCGCAGCAATCAGACTCGCGTTGCACGGAGCTGGTGGCTGGCTGCTGGGAAGGTCGCAAGGTCGATTTAAATGGCCAGAGCTACGCCGACGATATCCATGACTTTGCGCAGGCAGCTTGCGCAGAAGATGAAGCAGCCAGGCCTCCTTCTGAATGCTCGATTGGAACCCCATGGGCTCAGGCAAACCATGTCTTAGCATGAGTTCGCGATGTTTTTTGGGGGAACACAGCGCGCGCCTATAGCAGGTTTTGAGACGGGGCCTGCCGCGTGGACTTGGAAGGGCCTATTCGGGAACAAGTTGGCATCTGGGACCCAGCGCGGCTCCCCGGGATAGCGCGCGACGCGAAATCGATCGACGTAAGATAGTGTTGCAATTTCGTGGATCTCCTTCAGATATCTGGGTTCGGTCTGGCACTTGGAATTACTTTGGAAGTTCTTATTGCTCTTCAGGCCTTCGAATGCAGGGCTCTTCTCAGTGGTCTCAAGGCCTTCGCGCTCGCGTCCAGCGATTACTTCAGGCCGGCGGCTACTCTCGCACGCTTCCGTCGCATCGCCGCGGCCGAGGCCGCGGGCTGGAGTGGCAGTCGCGCCCTTGCGACGTCGAATCGTGAACTTCTCGATCTCTGGAAACTTACAGGCCCGTTCCTGGAACTTCGCCCTCGGCGAGTTCGCCCGGTTCCGAGATGGGCCGGGAGGCCCGCGCGCGGCTCCGGGCCCTCGGAGCTCCATTCGGGGAACTACCGTCCGAGGGAATGGGGGCTCTTCTGCTTTCGGGCGCCCATGGTTCCCAGGCGCGCCCCCGGGTCAACTTCGAGATGATCTCCTCGATGCGCCCGGAAAGTTGGGCCGGGGAACGTTCGCGGAAGGGGCCTGCGATCGCGGGTCGACCGCGGGCGACGCGACCGCCTCTTTGTTCCGCGGAACTCACCGTCTCCATTCCGCCCCCCGACTTCGCGCGCCAGGAGCCACCTGGGCCCCTGGGTCCAGGGGCGGCGCGACGAGCGCAGATGCAATTTGGGAATGGCGGGCGGCTCCACAATGAGGAAGAAATTGATCCGACATATACGATGCAGCGTTTCGGGCGCGTCGGGATCTCATGGATCATCTCAGCGGCGCGCGCGAGGGCTACGCATTGCACGTCATGTTGCCACATCCACTAACATCTACGCCCACGGCAGCCAAGCATGTGCACGTCGTGCGAACGCCGCTCAACGCGCGACGAGGCATGCGTTCCGAGGGCACCGCGACACGGCGGGCCCCATTACCTCGCGCGACGGCATGCCCGTCACATCTCGCGCCTGCCCCGCCTGCGAGTTCGAGGGCACGAGCCTGAACGACCGCGCCGCCCGGCGCGGAGGCGCCGGCGCCCGCGGCGCCGCTGTCTTGGCCCAGCGCCCCAGCGGCCACCAACGAGCGCGGCCGCGACGGAGGCGACGCCAGGGAGTCGGAGCAGCAGCACAGGGGGCGCCGCGAGGGCCGAGAAAGGCGACGGCGACACAACGGGCCCACGGTCGCCAACGCCCGCCTCGCCACGACGCTGGCAAGCGCACGGCCGACATGGGGGGCACGGTCTACATTCTCGCAAATTGGAGCATATACATTACCAGTGGCGGGTTGTATTTCCATCCCACGACTTTTTAAGGGTCAAGGACAACCTCGGGGTGGCGTGGCGCATGCTGTTCCCCCGTTTTCCAAGGGAAACAGCGAGAAATGTATACAACAGGATCCCGCATGCACCAGAATCCGCGTTCCTGTGCGAATTTCAGCGCAGGGTCGGGAAAAGCGTCGGTGCATAGAATTCGTTTCCCTACATACGATACGAACAGCCAGACGCGACGCAAGGAGTGGCAGGAGCAGCCAAGGCGGCTGGCGTGTTCTACAACAAGATCTGCCTGGAGTTCAAGCAGGCGCTGAAGCAGGGCCAGGGCGTGAACTTCGCGCAGCGCAGGCCACCACGCGCACAGATGTCACATAGTCAAGGCGGCGATCCTTCTATCAGTGGGCAAACAGTTCGGCGAGGACGCGGGCGCGCCCCACAGCGAGCTGCGCGACGCCGCAAATGGTTTTTACCAGACGGACAATTTCACAGCGGGCATCACGGCCAACACGACTGCAGGCCGCTCGGTCCTTCGCTTCAGGTTCCAGTCGCTGTTGTAGGCGGCCAATGGCGAGACCCCGAAGGCCATCATCTCAATGGCGTTCCACATCCTCCCGTCGCAGCCCGACGCCCTGCTGGCCTCGGAGGTGGCGTCTGCCTGTCCGGCGCGGCCCCGATGGGCCCCCCGGAGAGGGAGATCAGCGAGATGGTGGGACCCAAAGCAGTAGGTAATACCATGCAGAACAGTAGCCGTGTCGGTGAATCTCAACAGCAGCAGCCAAGTGAGCAGCCCCCGTCGGGGCCATGCGCTCCTGTTTTGTTCATCCATCCGCCCGCCCCTCAGCTTAGCACATATGCCGCGGCACATTTCCCTGGGCCGCTCCCCTTCGGTTATATTCCGATTCCTATACTTTTATAGGGCCGGGGACCCCGGACGGAGCCACCCCCCAACGAGTTTCGGGCTTCCCCGAGATTTTCGGGCGGTCTCAGAGGCGCCCCAGACGGCCCGACATACTCCCAAGAGGGGTCCACGAGCGCTCCAAGACAGCCCAAGGGCGCTCCAAGAGACCCCAAGACCGCCCAAGACCGTCCAAGACCGTCCAAGGGGGCCCCGAGACGCCCCAAAAGGCCCCCAAGAGGCTCCCCAAGAGGCCCCAAGAGGGAAACGTCATTGATTTTTGTATGGTTTTCAGAGGTTTTCCTGGTTCTCCCTATTTCGGGCCAACATCGGCCCGAACTGGCCCAAGAGGCTCCAAAGGTCGCCCCAAGATAGCCCAAAAGGCCCCCCAAAGAGCCCGAAAACGACCCAAGAGAGTCCCAAGACAGCCCAAGAGGGCTCCAAGACGGGCCCAAGAGAGCCCCCACAGCGCCCAAAGAGGCACCCAAGAGGGCCCCAAGACGCCGCCAGGGAGCCCTACGACGGCCAAAGGCCTCCAAGACGCTCCAAGACGGCCCAAAAGGGCCCCGAGACGACCCAAGAGAACCCCAACATGGCTCTAAAAGGGATACAAAAGGGCCGCAAGAAGACTCCCAAGAGGCCCCAAAACGCTACATAACACCAGGGCTCCCAACACTGAGCTTCAATGGCACCCCCAGAAGCCTTCCAATATGTTTGTTCCTCCATCCTTCTTTTCTCCGAGGAAGAGGAAGAGGACACTTGAGGAAAGAAGAAGGAACAACAAGATGAGAACGGTGATGGCGAACACTTTTACTAAGAGTGCTCGTTGTTTCGATTGATCAACCTCTCTCTCTCTGTCTCATGTTGCCTGCAAGTTAGAGGTGAGGGACCAAGGTGCATGGCGCGAAGCGCCAGTGCAGCCTTGTATGTATGTATGTGTGTATATATATATATATATATATATATATATTGCCCCACGTGCCAAAATCAGGTCCCAAGGGTTAAAGGGAAGCGCCGGGGCGTTGGGAATGGGACGGGTGGTGGTGGTGGGAAGGGGGTTCCCGTGCTCTTGGAGCCTGTCCTTTAGGGCTGAGAGCCCGCTTCTGGGTGCAGGTGGGCCAGTGCTGCTCTCGCAGTGCGCTGGTCGTTCCAGCAACGATGTCCCGGGGGTGCAGAAGCTCCCTGGCTCAGATTCCTTGCTCTCTCGATGGTTGGTCGTCTCGTGAGCGTTGCGGTCAGGTAGAGATCCGTTCAGGACACCATGAGCGATTCATTCATTCATTTCTCCTCCTCCCCTTCCTCCCCCTCCGCCTTCCGAAGTTCCGCACCGAGTGCATAGGGCGTTCGGCGGGCAGAGCCCGGGAGAGCGCTGGCCAAGAACTCAGAGGGGGGCCAGGCGCATTGGCGGAACAGGTTCTCGTCGGAAAGTGAGCATTTTGCGGCTGTTCGCCATTATCACCCTTCCTGTCCCCCTTCGTCCCCCTTCCCATCCCTTCTCTCTCCTCCTCTCCCCTGCCTTCGCCCATCTCCCCTCGCCGTCCCGCTCTTTTTTTTATTCCACCCCTTCAACCCACCATATATACCATTCCCGCTCCCCCTTCTCACTCCTCCTTTCCCTTCCTCCTGCCTGTTCTGTTATCCCCCATGGCCACACTCGCGTTCCACGCCCCACGCCTCCTTCTCCAAGGCAAGCGGACGTGTTGTTTCCGCGCGTTACGAGACATCATGCAAGAGGCCTTTGAGCGGGCGCCCACGCGAGCGCGAGTGCGAACCGGCGACGCCGGCAACTGACAGGCGTGCATCCAACGTCTGCGGCCTAATATGCATCCAGCACCCACTGGTCGCCCACCAGGAATACCCACTTAGTCCCCCAACGATCACCCACCACCCACCCACCCACTACGCACCACCCACAGCCTGCTATCCACATACCGCATACCACCAACCCACCACACCACACTCCGCATACGCGCATCCGTATGCCGTAGAGCGCGCGACGTGGCCGTAATGTTGCCTGCGCGTTGCGCTGTCTCGTGTTGGTTTTTTCGGGGATTTCTGTTGGGCTTTCGTCTGGGTTTCTCACCGTGTTCCTCCAACTCAACCGTCCACCGTTTTCGCCCACCCACCCGACGACCACCCGTCCGCGAATCCACACACCCATCCACACCACACGCACCCGCTACCCAGTCACTACCACCCACTGACCACCGACCCACCCCCTAATCACCCACCCCCTAACCACCCACCCACACACCCACCACCCCACACCACCCCACACCACCCATCACGCACAACGCACTACCACACCACCCACCACCCGCCACGCACCACCACCCACCAACCACGCCAATCCTCGTCGTGCGTTTCGTCCTCGTCCTCCTCGTCTTATTAGCTTGTGGCGAGTGGATGGGTTGCGTGCGAGTGGTTGGGCGGTATGGTGAGGGGGTGGTGCAGTTCTTGAGTGGCGTGTAAGTGCGTGCGTGGTGTGTGCGGATCTGACCCTCCTCGTGTGCTTTTTCTCTCCGTTAGCCCCCGCGGGTCCTTAGCGGCAATCGCGGCAGCGATGAGAGAGAAACACTTTTACCGATCGATATCTCGCAACTGAAAGCCGGAAATGCTTCAAGCCGGCTGTCAGCCAAACGGTTATGGACGGAGGAAGGACAGCAACAGCAGCAACAGAGAGACAGGGGAGAGACGCATGCAAACAGAAAGGTGTATTAAGGGGACGGGGGCGAGTCTGATCGGGCGGGTTCGGTTTTTCCACACGGATCTTAAATCTTTGCTGACTCGAACCAGACACTTAAGCAAAGCCTTAAACACGCATAGCTTCGACAGAAGCCAAAACCAAGATCTCCAGAGGACAGAACGCTTGTCCAGATGCAAAAACAGTATCTGCAGAAGCAAGCACGCGGGGGCGACCCGCCAATACAGAGACATATCAATACATGTAGGCTTGTACTCAAAGTGAACACCTTTACATTCTCTCGCAGCTAACATTGTCATGCGGATATCCGTTCTCCGAGAGTGGGGAAAAGGCAGGCAGGGGCGCGCACGATACGCCAGTCTCGAGCGCGCGAAATATGACACAGCCTCGGCACAACAAAACGCAGGGGAGAAAAGTAGGAACAAGGAAGGAGAGGGGTCCTGCTTAAGTCTCCAGAGCTCCTGGCGTGAACTGTCCGTCCTTGGCCAGCTCCCTCACGCGCACCTCCCAGCGCTCTCGGGCCACGCGCCTGGCCGTCTCCACAATCTCCTCACGAAACTCCATACTCCGCGTGCCACGAACCAGAGCCTCTCGCAAGTGGTCCGATGGCATATCCTTCGTCAGCACATCACTCAACATGTTCGTTCCGTCAGTCCATCTTGGCGTCGTCTGAGGTATGTCCAGAATCTCTCTGATGCTGGCGCGCTCCAAGTCTACGACTTCTGAGTCGAGCTGCCAACGCCAGCGTCCGAGTTGAGACGATCGTGGCCGCCCCTGGAGTCCGTCGCGACCATCCTCGGGATCTGCCAGCCAGAGAGCTTCAAACCCGCACCCCTCGGCGCAGGACCGTAGAGCATCTCCGCGATCTGGTCGCGCAACCTTGGGCCACGTCCACCGCGTCGCCGATCGCGGTCACTTCGGCCGCGCAGGAGCTCCCCGCAGCCCGACTCAGAGCTTGTGACTCTTGCCCTCCAGGAGGGAGACGCCCGACGATGCCGTCCACGAGCTCGTTGCCCGCAAACATGCTCATGCACCCGCCCTGGGTGCCAATCTTCTGAGGGGCCGCGTGAAGGCTGAAGTGCAGCGCCTGTCCTTCATCGAATTGCCGAGCGAACTGCCCGAGACCACCACCAGCCCGAACGTCTTCAGGTCGGCCGGGCGCATCGCGAGCCAGAAGGTGGAGTGTCGCGTAAGTTCTCGCAGCACTTAGTTCGCCTTGATCAAGCATGCGATCCTAGGCCCTTTCGCCCGGCCCTTCTCACGCTGCGACACCGCCAAGTCGTGGGCGCAGTCCACGCGTAGTTTCGACACGAGCCAATTGATCTTGCCAACGACCTGCTGATACTGTTTCCACTCTGTCGCGTTCATTGGAAGGTGCGGCGCAGCTCCGCGGGCCCCGGGTACTGTCACAGGCTCCAGGCCAGCAGCGTACTCCATCAAATCAATATGAATGGCTCCTCCAGGTTGGCGTTTGAACCGTATGTCGCAGAACGCGAAGTCGTCATACTTCTCAGTCGCGAAGCCAAACTCCTTGCCCAGCTCGCCCATCACCTTCGCCATTTTCTCGTTGCCGGTCCAGAGGAAACCGGCCACATGAACGCATGCACATCCCCGCAGACTGTCTGGGCCACGCTTCTTCGTCTTCGGGTCGCGCAGCACCAGAAAAGCTGGGCCCGATCGAGAGGCCTCCAGGCCCAGCTTGCGGGCGGCCGAAATCACCTTCAGGCACCAAAGTCTCGGCGCCGTGGGGGGTCCGAAAACTCCCTTCCGCACTCGCGCCAGTCAACCTCGAGGAAAATCGACCAGCCCTGGACCATGCAGCGGGGCACGAATCACCAAGCCCCTCTTGTCGATCTCCCCCTTCAGGAAAGCACCGCTCACATCCTTGGAACGAAACTTCCAGTGATTGTGCGAGGCCGCCACCTGGGTCATAATCATCTCCGACTGGGTCATCGCACAGTGCGCGCCCACCCAGACATTCGACTTCTCGCCCAAGCGGCCGGGGCCCCCGCTGTTGACCACGAGCCGGGCGTTCGCCTTCAAGGGTAGGTTGTTGGTCTCGGCCCTCAACAGGTCATTCTTGTCGGTCAGCACCTATCTCGTGCTCAGTACGTAGTCGCCCTTGCCTTCGCGCTTCATGGCCTCCTCGAGCTTCAGCGACTCCTCCTCCGTCAGTACCTCGACGGACTCGGTATCACCCCACTTGCCCCACTCGGCTGCCGCGGCTTCCTCGTAGTCTGCCTTGGCTGGCGGATCCATCCGACTCCACGCCTTCTCCTATAGCGGGCCTGCCCCTGAACCAGCAAGGCCTCAACTCGCGGATCAGGTTGAGATGCGTTCTCGAGGTGATCCAGGAGTCTCCTTCGGTCGACCTCCGGGGGCCCCCATCCAGCCAACTGGTAGCCCTCTTCGCCACATTCTTGACCCACAGCACGTCGCCTGGCGGCGGAGGTCCTTCTCGCCCACCTCGCGATGGTGCTTCTGGAAGCTCGGCTGCTCCTGCATCGCGTTTCTGCCCCTGCATCGGCGCGCGAGACGCGTCTTCCAGAAGAGGTCCATCGTCAACTGGAAGAAGAGGTCCATCGTCAACGGGAGACCGAGGCCGTTCCGCTTCTTGAAGTGGGGGCGCGCTCGGAGCGAAGTTGCCATGGGGGCCGAACTGTCCGTCAGGAACGAGCGCTGGGACTGGTTGAGCTGATGCCGCAGGCTGTTGAGCCGAGGTCTCCTGGGGATGTCGCTCCAATATCCAGCCCGTTCGCATCTGGGCCCTCCTCGCAGTCCAGCACGCCCTCGACTTCTCTGGATCCAGCTCCCGGGCTCGAAGTCAATCCGCGATTTCTTTTAGGAAATCGGTGCGTCCACTGGGCTCCGAGCTACTCTTTCCCGAAAACACCACGCTGGCAATCTCACTGGGATCGTTCTTGTCCTCGGCCCCGGTCACGGTGGCCGCGATGCCAGACGCGGCAACCTCACCCGATTCTGGCGCGCGTTCGTCAGAGCCATCAGCTGCCTCAATCTCCGTCTCGGAGCCTCGATCTTCATCGCGACTCATCCTGCGGGTTGATGGCCTCCTCCATCGGCGGCTGCGCCTCGCTCTCCACGTCAGCCAGGGCCTTCCCCACGATGCCCAGCTGCTCTCGGGCGCGAACGCCGAGGGCTTCGTCGGGCGAAGCGCGCCAAACTGCGGCTGGGTCGCCCTTCGTAGAGAAGCCTTCGCAGGACGCGTGGATGGCCGACGGCTCGACGCCAATGACCACCGCGGACCCGCGCCGGGCCCTGAACAGGGGCGAAGGCCCCCTGCGACGAGAGAAGTAGACCACGTCGCCGATTTTCACGTTGGTATTCGGCGGCATCCAACGGTTGCGGGCCAGCAGTGCCCGGCGCAACACCTCGCCGGCGTCGAGCTCCAATGCCGACTTGGCCGCGCTGTGGACCTGCAGGCGCTTCGTCCGATATCACCGCCCACCAAACCGCCCCAACCCAACCCGAAGGCCCCGATTTGCCCTCCATTTCCAGCGGGGGGGGTCGGGGAACATCGAAAAAACACATATGAAGCCCGTACCCCCCCAACCCGAAATTCGGGTCTTCGGGCTGGGTTGGGGTGGCCTGGTAGGTAGTCAATACGCGAGTCGTTCTCCAGGGAGTCGCGCAATGCGAGCTGGGAGAGCGGCCCCGCTCGCCCCGCAGCCCCCGCGGCAGCTGCGGAGCCCCGCCGAGCACCGGCTGTCCCGTGGAGAACCCGGGCTCGTTGATACGGCTGCTTTTCTTGGCATCGCTCGGGAAATCGACGTCCGAGCGATGGCGAGTCTTGGCCCGGGAGATCAGCACGGTCGCGGAGGACACTTCCAGGTCGGTCTCGATCTCCGCCTCGGTAGTGCCCGCGCGCCAGGGCACCTCCCACTCGCCCCCTGCCCGTTCGCACATGCCGTTCTTCTACGGCGCTTCCACAGCAGCATGCCACGCCTGAACGCCACAGCTTTCCGGCCACCGAAGCACCTCCTTGAAGAACTCGCCGCCGTAGTCGGCCGCGAGAGAGTTGGGCGCGCCAGCCCAGCTGAACCACGCGAGCTCCAACGCCTGGGCCACGATGCCCGGATGCTTGCCCTTGATCGGGGTAACGACCTGGAAGCCGGTCTTGATGTCCACTATGTTAAGCATCTCTTGCGCCCGACCCGAGCTCGCGTGGACGGTGAACAAATCGATCGCGATCTGGCCCCCGAACTCCCTCAGCTTCTTGAGCCTCGCCGGAAAGCGAGCGTGACCCACGGCCGGGCGATTCAACTCATGACATGTAGGGCGCTCCAGCTGCTCCACCGCAGCGATCACCTCATCGCTAGCTCCACGAGCTCGAAAGGCTCGAACGGCTTGTTCTTTCGAAGGATGTCGGAGATTCTTGTGGACCCTCCGAGCTGCATTCTGAACCTCCTTCGAGATCTTCACCTTCGCGAGCTCGGACGCGCTTTCCTCCTCATCCTCAGGATCGTCCTCGTCCACGTTGAGCACTTCCCGGGACGTCCGATCGCTGTCGAACAGGGCCTTGACCCCCGCCACGATGCTCTTGGCGAGCTGCTTCGGCTAGAGGCCTGCGCGTCTTGTGACGTTCGGTCCTCCGGTGACAACGTCGTGCTGGTGGGGGCCGTCACGCTTCCGCTCGAGGTCGATCGGCAGCTCGGGATGCGATCTCACGAACCTCGTCGTCTTTCGATGGGGCCTTCCTCGTTCAGGCTTGGGTCCGTACATGCACTGGTCGATATCCGTAGCGTGCCCTCGCCGTAAGATTTCCCGCAGCTCGCATCGAGCCCAGGCTCGCGACGTCTTAGGGCCCTCAACCAGCCAGGCGCCACCATGTTCATCTTGAACCTTGGCCACCTGTTGGCAGAAACGCAAGAACGTGAGGTCTCGTCGCTGTCACTCTCGAACCCGCTGCTGGTCCTTCTGGAAATGCGCCAAGTTGCTTCAGGGGTCGCATGGGGTTAGCCATGACCGCCAGCTTCGGTTTCTTCGCCCCCACCTCCTGAAGTACGTCGCTCCGACGCTGCGGACTCCACAGATCGTCTCCGAACTCCAACGAAGCACTCCACATCGTCGGTAGACCCTGTCGATCAGCCCCTCGCCGGACAGCCTCCGTAGTCGTGAAAATATCCTAGAGCCGCGTCTGTCTCTCGATGTCATCGGGCTTCTCACTCACAACCGCCTCGCACTCGGCCTCCCACGCGTCGGCGTCGCGGCCAAACTCCGCGAGGTAGACCTGGGGTTTCATAGTCAACGTCTTCAGATCTCGCCGCCGGGACAGGAGCTGGTCATTCACCAGGGCCCTCATGCCGTTCTTCATGCTATCGACACTCGCCTTAGGCTCGAAACGTTCCGCGAAGCTCGCGTCCTTCTCAACCCTCATCGGCCTGACCATGCCGACCATGGCCGCTCCAAACGGCCATCGTGACAACGCCGAGGGGCCGCGCGCAGGTTGCGCACGGACGTCAAAAGGAGGAGGTCTGGGTGCCGACGGTCGGGTCGCGGGAGCCCGCGGGGCTGAGCTCGTCGCGCTGGCGCTCGTGAAAAGCGCCTCGTCGTGGGAGCGGGCCGCGTTCCGCAGCGCAACCATGGCCAGGTGCTCGGGCACCCCCTCGATCGGTGCTTGGCGCTGGCGGATGTAATCCGCCATCTCAGCCTTCGTCTTGGCGCCAAGGGCCCGCAGCGTGCGCATGCGCATCCTGCTTGCCGCAGGCGCTGGCGCCCCGACAGCTCGGCGCCCCGGGAGCGGGGGGGCCCCCCGGCCCCGCAGATCCAGAGGCCTCCGACGAGACACCCGCACTGACAAGGGCCTCGCCTTCCTCCTGAGGGGCCCTCAGTCTCTGCTTCGATCCGGCCTCCATCATCGGGCATGGCCAGAGCCCCGGGTAAGGGGACGCGGTTAGTGGTAGGGCCCCGGAGCTTTTGAATTGGCCAGAATCATTAAACCAGGTCTGCCATAGCAGGTTTTTTTCGGGCGGCGGCGGTTCCGGTTAGTGGAAATGGGGCGGGGGGGCGCCCCCGGTACAGATCGCTAAACCAGGTTCCACTAAACCCAGTTCTACCAACGCCCGACATCAGTCGGTCCACCAGCACACCAAGGGCCAAGCTCGAGCCCTTCTCTGAAGGCCCAACACCTCGGCCACGTCATGGAGCACATCCCGTGGCACTCGCAGTAGCTGCTGGCGGTCGCATAAGCGGGGGCGGGACTCGCCCTCCCTCTTCCCGACTTCGTAGTGGAGCCGGGTGATGATGTCTCTCGGCGGGTACAGCGGTTCATGCAGCTCCTCGTTAGTCAGCCTTTCGACCCAACGCAACTCCTCGATGACGTCGCTTGTCCTGGCGCAGATCGTCTCCAAGGCCTGCACCGAGTGCCAACTTGGGCCGTCACGATTCGACGTGCGAAGCGCCCGAGCATCGTTGCCCTGACGTTCCCACGCGCTCAGCCCACAATATTCCAAGTCCCGGTCGCGGGGGTGGACGCGCTGAACAGCTACAGGCACGCCCCAGTCTCCGTCGCCAAGTTCTCGGACGCCGCCTGCTCATCATTACCCCCGCGCCTCCTGGCCCGCCGCCTGCGCCGCAAGATGAGATCGCATCGTCATCAGCGCCTCGTTGACCTTGGCACGAACTCGAAACGCCGAATCGTTCGTCATGGCGATCGGACCAATAGGCGGACTCCAGCTCGATCTGGGGAACGCAGGCACGGCATAGTGACCCCCATCCGTCTCGCCCAGAGCCGTCAATGGGATACCGAGCCTCTGGGATGTGATCGAGCTCGTCTCAAAGTCGATGGATGCGCCCGTGGCCTTCAACGCGTCCTTGCTAATCGGCAGCTGCAGGACGGACCCCTGGATGACCGAGAACGTCAGAGACGCGTCGACGTCAACTACAGACCGCGACGGGCTCCGTCCATTTCTCGTGCGAGATCTGCTCATATCTGCTTCTCACCGCTGCCGAACCTGATTACCGCGCACTGCGCTTCCTCATGGATATACCTGTCGATTTCCAGCTTCCGGCAGTGGTCCTCCAGGCGCCGCGCGTAGACCTCGCCAGCCACGGTGTCGTTGCAGGCCGCGTCCAGCGTGCTCTTGTCACCTTCACCGCCGATAGAGACCGCGGACAGCAGCAACTCCTGGACCTTGATCCCCAGGCCCAGCTCGGCGATCAGCTCTTAGACAGGCAGCGAGCCCGTCTGGGGCTTGCGCGACGTCGTCGTCGGCGGCTCATCCTCCGCGACCAGCACCTCGAACGCCTCCGACGGGGCCGACTGAAGCACCTCGCGACCGGCGTAGGTGTCTAGGAGGTCGACCACCAGGGCGCCCCGCGTCTTGCCACGCGGTTGCAATTTCTTCGTCGTTTGGTCGGCCTTCCACTCCTTGAGCTTCGGGCAGCAAGCGTCTCCAGAGCAATGGCCCGCCTGCTTGCACCAGTGGTCTTCCGAATTGGCCTTGTCCTTGTTGATGCCACTCTGGTCGCCAAACTTCTGCTTTCCCGCGCCCTTGGGAGGGCCCTTGCCAAACTTGCGGTCTTCCCTGAGCTCCTTCGATTGCTCTCTATTCTCCCTTACCGCGATGAGGCTCCCCATCATCGACTCAACGCCACTCTCGATGTTGCCTAGCTCCTGCGCCAACTCCGGGTCCTTGCCTTCTAGCTCGAGTCAGCCTGGTTCACTTGCAGAAGGAGCAGCAACTCCGGGTCGTGCTCGGCCTCCTTGAGGATCGTATTGAGAGCCTCCATCTCCGACGCGAGTAGCACCTCGAGGTCCCCTCCTCGGAGGCCACAACCTCCTCGCACGCGTCGTCGTCGTCGCCGTCGTTCGTGTCCAGCTCCATTGCCGGGGCCTCCAGCTCCCAGTCGTCGAGCTTGCTGAGACCGCCCACGTCCACGGCGACGTTAGCCTCTCGACCTTCTTCGCGATATTAGTTTTCAAGAGGAACCTCGACGGCCTTGCGCGATCGAAGCCACGATCAAACATGCCACCACGCCTCTCCGTAGTGTGCAACTTGGGGGAGACTCTCAGCATCGCCAGTACAACGTCCTCCAAGTCCATGCTGCCATTGGAGGAGGTCATCAGCATGCTCTTCTGTGCGTCTGAGAGTCCCGTCTTCTGGATGAGCCACCAGCCCGCCGTCCTCCGAGGTAATGGGACATCCTCCTCGTCGAGCTGGCCACGCGCCTCACCGAACCGAATCATCCACGAATTCAGGTCCTCGCCTGGGGGCCTGTGCAGATGCTTGAAGAAGAAACTCATCACCTACCCGCGCCTCGTTGGTTCGTCAACCCCCATGGTGGCTAGCACCTCCATCAGCCTGTTGATGCCAGCCATGTGGTCCGACGGCTCCCAGTGACCCTGTCGGCCCCCTCCTCAAGATCGTCGCCCTGCGTCTCCACGTCGCGCGCACCGTCCGCGACCCAGGCCCAGGGCTTCGCGCGCAGCTCCACCATCGGGGTCGACCGGCCCAGGATCTTCGCCAGGCCTGTCAGGCACCTCACCATCCGCGTTGCCCAACTCCAGTTGACGTCTAAGTTGATGCCCTTGATCCACGGGGCGACGTCCTTCTTGCACCCTCTCCAGCGCGTCGCGCTGCCATCCCTACTTGGGATGCCCTCGAGGTCTCGGCCTGGCAACTGCTGGGGCGGAATCGACCGCGCGCCCCATCTCCAATCCTCGCCGCGATCCCCGAAGGATTTGGGGGGCAGGGACTCTGGCGACAAACGTCCTGAGCACATAGCAGGGGCTCTCCGCTGCTCTCCCGACGAGGTCGCTCTGCTCAGCGCCATCGCCCTGTCCGCGCACGCATGCTCGTAGTTGGAGATCTCCATCTCGCCACTCTCGCTCCTCTTGAAGCTGGTGACTGCTACGCTCCGTGAATCCGCTCTGGCGCGCCTCCACGCTGCTCCGCTGCCGCTGCGGATCCGACCCTCCTCGAGCGCGCCATCTCTCCTTGAGCCTCGGCGGGCCCTCAGCGGCGATCGCGGCAGCGATGAGAGAGAAACGCCGTCATCGGTCGATATCTCGCAACTGATAGCCGAAACTGCCTCATGCCAGCTGCCAGCCAAACGGTTATGGACGGAGGAGGGACATCAACACCAGCAACAGAGAGACAGGGGAGAGATGCACGCAAACAGAAAGGGGTATTAAGGAGACAGAGGGGCGAGTCTGATCCGAGGGGCTCGGTTTTTTTTCCACTGTGTGTGGTGGGTTGCGCGTGAGTGGTGGTGGGTTTGTGATGGGGGGTGAGTGCGTGGTGGGTCATGAGGAGACGGTGCGGTGGGTGGTTGGTTAGCTGCGTGTGGGTAGTAAGTGTGTGGTTTTCACAGTGCGGGGAGTAAGTGGTGGGTTGGTGGGCGGGCTGGCGTGTCAGAGATGGTGGGTGACGGTGGTTCGCGGCTTGTGGATAGTGACTGGGTGGCGAGCGGGTCGCGGGTAGTTTGCGTCGTAGCACGGCGCGTTGATGAGTGGGTTCTGTGCCGAGGGTGCTGGGTGGGTGGTGCGGTGGGTGGTGTGTACGTGGCAAGTGTTGGATTATCTCGGTGAGTGCGCAGTGTGCCTTACGTGATTGGCTGTAGCGTGGCGCGGAGGTGGAGGGCCAGAGCGCAGTGGGTGGTGAGACTGTGGTGAAGTGGTGGGGATTGCGCGGGTGCGCGGTGAGTGACTGGAGTGTGGATTGTGGGCGGTGGGGGCGGTGCACCAGCCATGGGCGAGTAATGGGCGGCGCGTGGCGCGTGGGCGCGGGCGCGTGGTCGGCGGTGCAAGGGCGGGTGGGCATCGGGCGGTTGTCTGGCGGGCGGTCGACAATCTGTGAGTGGTGGGGGGTGGGCGCGTTGCATGTGGAAGACACCCGGAATTCCTCGCCATCTCCTGACGGGTTTTTTTCGTCCCGGAACTAGCCCCGAGGTCCGACAGCGCTTCCCCCAGTTTATACATGTGTAGCTATATATAATAACAAAAAAACAAAAACACAAGAACAAACAAAAAAAAACGCGCGCTGCGATTTAAGTTTTCCGACGGTAAGACCCCGCATGACAATTTTCTCGGTTAGTCTGGAAGTAATGCTCATCGTCGTTTCTGTGACTGCGAGGGCTCTTTTGCTGTCTCCTCTGCGCCATTACTTAACCTTCTCCCCCTGGCGCAGGCCCCCCTCCCGTCCCATGCCTTGCCTCCTCCTCGCCATCCTGCTTTTCCTCGCCCTCCGCAGCCCCCCCAAGGGCGCGCGCATCGACTTCCCTTGGCGCCGTCGCCGCTTCGGTCGGTATAGGCGCGTTCTCCGATGGCCACATCGCGAAGCCGTTGGGGCAACCTCGCGAGCCACACTGTTGGGGCAAGTTCACGGGCCGCTGGCGCGCGAGACCAAGCCGTTGGGACAACCCCGCTGGCTTCGAGCGGGGCGCGGCCGCGCCCAGGCAGGAGGCAGCGCGAAGTCAAGCTCTGCGGCGAGCTGCTCGGCCTCAGCCCTGGAGCTCGCCGCTCTTTCGTCGAACTCCTTGAGCGTTTTCCGCAAGGACGCCGGTGGCCCACGCTCCAGAAATCCGCGCGACGGCGGCCGCAGGATCAGCACGTTCCGCATGCACGTGGCGCGGGAGGACATGACGTAGAGGTGCAGCCACCACTGATCGTCCGACATGCCCGTGCGGCCGGCGTCTTCATCCCTGGCACAGTCGACGCCGAGGCCCTTGCGTAGCTTCTGACCTTGCGACAGCGTGGAGGTGAGGTAGGACGCGCGCGTCAGGGTGAACCCCGAACGGCGCACGGTGAGCACGGCGTGCGGCCCCGAGCTCTGCCACGTGAGTTCCTGCTCGCTGGGCCCGAACACGAGCAAGCTCCGCGCTCGCTCTTCGGCCCGGCCGTCGTCGTCAGTGCCTTCGGCGCCCTGTTGCAGGAGGTCGGCGACCTCCTGGTTGATCGGGAACGCTTCACGGCCGAGCGCCTGCAGCCATATTCCAAGTGGTAAGAACCTGGGGCGGAGGAGCCGGCCTGGCCTTCACCCCTCGTTCCACGGTTAATTTTCGGCGTGAAATCCGAAGGGCGCGATGGTGGCCAGTCGTTCCTGCTCGAGCCCCAATTTGTTTTTCAGCTCGTTCCGGTACGGCCGTGAACCGAATTTACATGCCGACGCATGAAGGTAAAACGCACTGGTTCCCCCCCGTTTTGTGAATGTTCGGGGCATTCGGGAGGCGCCGACCCGCGTCGCGATCGCCGTGGATTGCGTTGCATTTGCTAACGGCCTACAGGAAAACGAAGAACATGCCCAGACCTTGCGTCGCAACGACCGCGCGCGTTTATCCGCCTCGCCGCCGTCTCCCGGTAGATGCCCATGCCGTGGCCCAGCCGAATAAGCAAATGGGCAAAGCGGCCCCAGAAGATTGCTCAAAACTCATTCACTGACGAGGCTCCCATTCGAGACCTTGTCCAAATTCGTGTTTCCAGATTCCAAAAGTGAGGGCAATCACAGGTTTGGGATGACCTGCTGTGACTAGCTACGTGATCCCACGGCCCCATAAGGAACGAACTCCGGTTCAAGACTTCTTCGCAATTCATTCAGAAACAAGAGTTCAGCTCGACTTCAGGATTTCAAAAGTGGCCACAGTCACAAATTTTAGATGACCAGCTCGGATTGCTCATATGATCTGGCGGCCAGGAGTCTCCCGCCCGAGACTTCCTCACGACCCACTCACACATGAGGTTCCCGGCCGAGATTTTTTCCAGATTCATGCTTCAGGATCCCAAAAGTGGCGACAGCTATTGGTTTTGAATGACCCTCCCGAATTGCTCACTTGTTCTCGCGGGCCCGTAGAGAGGGGGGGTCCGCTGGAAACTTCCGCACACTTTATTCTTCAGGGGCGAGGCCCCCGTTCGATAGTTCATCCACCGTCATGCCTTAGGACCCCAAACGTCCCGACTTTTTTACAGGTTGGGGATAATCCGCTCGGTGTCCTAACATGAACTGGCGGCCCCATAGGCAGGGGGTTCCCGCTCAAGACTTTCTCACAAATCACTCAAAGACAAGGCCCCCGCTCGAGATTTCCCCCTGACTCAAGCCTCAGGAGTCCAAGCGCGACGACAATTACAGGTTTTGGATGACCCGCTCGGATTGCTAACATAATCTGGCAACCCCGCAGAGAGAGGGTTCCCGCCTGAGACGTCCTCACGTGGATTCGTTCACACATGAGGCTCCCGTTCGAGACTTCTCTTAGGTGAGTATGTGAGTATGTGAACGTGTGTCAGAGGGTGAATGGTTATGCTTCTTATGATGGCGATGGTGATGGTGGCGGTGATCACGATGGGATGACGATAATGATGGTGATGGTGTGGTAGTTAGGATAATGCTGGTGATTATGATTGGGATTACGATGTGGTTGTGAGTGATTGCGTGTGTGTGTGTGAGGCAGAGAGTGAAGGATGTTGCTGATGATGATGATTGTGATCATGGTGATCCCGATGAGATGGTGATCGTGGTGGTCACAATGATGAATATGATGGTGTGACTGTGATGAGGACAAGAGGGGTGTGAGCTGAGGTGTGAAGGCTGCGCTGGGTGTTCAAAGAAAACAAGAACCTCGCTTAGCATGTGGGGAACAACTCCTTTCTCGGATCGTTGGGGAAGGGTCCGCCAGCACCGCCCAGAAAGATGACTCTCATCTGCGCGGGACTTCCTGACCTTCCTTCCTCCGTGACTCTTCCGCTTTCTCTCTCGGGTCGTTAAGTCAATCTGCCCTTCTTAGCCGACCGCGTCCTGCCCCAAGTCGACGCGACAAAAAAAACGTCTGGGGGTAGGTAGGGCGACGGAGATCAAAGAAGAATGGGTTTATTTGGACATGGCTGGGAGGCGGAGATGAGGCGTCATTGGTTCAAGCGCAACAGAGGGGTGGGCAGGGCAGAAGGGGTGCGTGGGCACATCGGTACACTATGTTATCATTGAGCCCAGCATAAACCAACAATGAAAGCGCCAACACGCGCACGGCGAGCGCTCGCATTTGCCATTTTTCCCACGCAGAAGGGACAACGGCGCCGCGCGCGCGGCCGCTCCCATTCCCATGCTCGGTGTACAGTGCCGTTTTTTATACATGCTCCGCGTGCGGATCATGTATTAAAAATGCAGGGATTCAGTACTAAAAACAAGGATGAGTGCACGCATAAATTCATTAATGAATTAATCATGTATTAAAATCATACAGTGTCAAAAATTCTATGTATTAAAAACTGCCCTGTACTTCCATACCGAATGGGCCGTGGGCTGCGCGCGCGGGGCCCCCCACCCCTCCTGCACTGCGTCTTCCTTTTTTGTTGGAACGGTAGCATCCCGGATACTGTATCTTCAGCAGTGCGCTAGCCTCTGGCGACTCCGCCAGCCCCTGATGTGGCCTCGAGCGCGAAGCGCGTTGGGCCAATATGCTAAGTCGAGGCATGGGAAGAAACCCCGACCGCTAGAGCTGGCGTCTACGAAGCACTCGTCGGGTTTCGCTCGACGGTCATGCCCTGTTCGATTCCTTCCGTGGGTGCGTCTGCCAAAGCGCGACGCCCGTGCGGGGTGCTCATTGTGAGGTTGGGCCTCCTGTCTTCTTCTGAGGGCAATTCCGTTGGGACCCCCTGGGCGAGACACCGACAGCACACCGAAAAAGGAGATTGGCCTGCCAGCGGGTGCCCCACGACAGCTTCTCGTCTCCCGATGTGGCTGCAGAGCTCTGGGGGCGCACCCTGCGAGGCTCCGGGTCGACGAGGGGTGTGCCCTCGCAGTGTCTCGGATCGGCGGCGAGCCGAGAGGAGGAGGAGGAGGAGGAGGAGGAGGAGGAGGAGGAGGAGGAGGAGGAGGAGGAGGCGAGGAGGAGGAGGAGGAGGAGGAGGAGGAGGAGGAGGAGGAGGAGGAGGAGGAGGAGGGAGGAGGGAGGAGGAGGAGGAGGAGGAGGAGGAGGAGGAGGGGCGGGCCTTCCCAGGGGGCTCGGAAGTCCCAGGGCCCTGTGTGAGAAGTTCTCGAAGCCTCCCCCGAAGACACGGAGAACTCCTCAGGAGGCTCGGAGGCCTCCTGGGGAGCCCCGCCGCCTTCTGAGAAGGCCTTCTCCTTGTCACTTCCCCCCCATCGCTCGCCGCCTCGACACGCACGACTCGATACGCAACACGTACCGTTCTCAGAACGTCCGCGCCAACGCGTTGCGTGTTGGCTCAACGTATTGGCCCACGCTTAGGCGAACGTGGTGGGTCAAGCCTGCGTGTTCGGGATACGTGCTGAGCTCCGTATCATTACGCTACCTGTTGCGTGTGGCGTATCGGGGCAGCGACGTACGTGCCTACTGTACACAGAGGGGGCGACGGCGCTCTGGTGGTCGATCGCCCGCCCTCTTGCGGAGCGCCCCGGGTGCCTCCCCCGCGCGCGCGACGCCCCGCCCGGCGGAGGCCAGCGTCGCGCCAGCGCCGCCAGCGCACGAGTGCTGGGGCGGGGGGGGGGAGAAGAGAGGGGGGAGGCCAACCCGCGCCATGTCTCGGCGTCGAGCGAGGGGGGGGGGGGGGAAGTGAGAAGGGGAAGGCCTTCTCGCAAGACGGCGGGGCTTCTCAGGAGGCTTTCGGCCGTCCGAGAGGCGTTTCCTGTGCCTTCGGGGAGGGCTCAGAACATGCCTCAGCAGGCCAGAGGCCTTCTGAGAAGCCCCGCCGCCTTCTGAGAAGTCTCACACCTTCTCGCGTCCCCCCTGGGCTCGCTGCCAAATCCCTGACATCCTGCCCCTCCCACGCATCCCTTCCCATGGCACTGATTTTTTGTCCTCGAGCCGCCGACGGGCGACGCGGCGGGCCTGGAGCCCCCGAAAGGACACCATCGTGTCATGCGCGCTCAGGAAAAGGGGGGTCTGTGTATACAGTGGAGGCCCATGCCAAGAGACGCCCTGCTTGCCTCCAGGGTGCCCTCGGTTTCTCGAGTTTCGACGGCTTTGCGGTGGAAAAGCGAAGCGTTCCCACACCAAAAAAAACAGTGGACATCCTGGGGTCTCGGGGTTGGGTTTCGTGTGGAAAGTTTCTTGTGGTCGGGCCCCTACTGTACTGTATTGGAGAAGGATTTGGCGGATGAGCAGGAGAAGGATGAGCAAGGAGGTGAACGAGGAGGAGCTGCAGCAGCAGGAGCAGTAGGAGTCAAGGAAAGTCGGGAGAAGGTGGGGAAGGGAAAAGGAGGGGGGCGACACAAGGAAGCACTCGGATTCCGAACTGTGGCACGCGCTGAGGCAGAGCGCCATTCTGAACCACGGGAGCGAAGTGTTGATTTCAAAATGAGGGAGGTCACCGCTGCAGCGGGAGCGCCTCTTGGGTAGGACAGAAAATGCTCAGATCAAAAGCTCGCACACCAAAACCCAACTCCGACCGACCCTGGGTGTAACAGCATTCGCGGAAATGGGGGCGGGGCATTCTCAGCACGTCTTCGGGGCAGAGAGGTGAGAGTATTCATGTTGTGTTATGTTCGAGGAGGAGGAGGAGGAGGAGGCGATGCGGGTGGGAGGGAGGCTGAGGAGGAGGAGGAGGGCGGATGAGGTGGAGGGGGAGGAGGAGGCGGCTGGGGGAGGCGGAGAGAGGAGGAGGAGGAGGAGGAGAAGGAGGAGGAGGAGGAGGAGGACGAAGTGGACCAGTGCAAACCCCAGATGCAGTAACGATGTTGCAATAAACCTTCCCTCCAACTTCAGCTCATAGGTGCCTAGAAAACAAAAGTCTGAAGGTCCTGAACTGCGCCAAGATACCGTCCCTGGGATTTCAACGCTGCGAATCAACGCTACTCTGCGCCCTTACGATCCCGAATCGCCCCACACCGCGAATCAACGCGACTGATGCGCCCTGACAGTCCTATATCGCACCAAAACACAAGTTCTGGGACGTCAACCATCAGAGCCGTTGAAATTGCTGTGAACTCTTAAGACGACGGTGCGCGGCGCTACGGCGCGAGCCGCATTTTGGCAAGGCATCGCCCCACATGCGTAAGCTTATTCTAGTTGGTTGTGACAGATGCGTGCGGCGCTAAGGCGAACCGCCCGCCTTCCATCCGTGAAGCTCGTGCAAATTTTCAAGAGGAGTGTGCGCGGCGCCCAGTCGAGAGCCACATTTCGAAAACGGCACGCACTCCATCCGTGAAGCTGCTACAAACTTTACCTTCAGGACCATAAATGCTGGGAACGTCTCAGGCGAAACGCCTGGCCCGCCCGACCGACACGTCTCGAGGTGCGACAGGAAAGAGTGATTTACAGTCAACCTGCATAGTAAGGATGAGCAACCTTCCCAAGAGCACCCCTGCATCTTCGCCTACTCTGTCCATCCTTGGCCACTATCGTTGGCCAGCCTCGCTCGAAGAACGTTCACATGGCCGCCCAAGGACCTTGCACCCTCACTGCGTATCCTTATGATACGAACTGACTGTATTCAGGGAAACGGATGGGGGAGGAGGAGATGAAGGAGGAGGGGGAGCCGGAAGAGGTGGACACGGAGGCAGAGGAGTAGGCGGGCGAGAGCAAGCGTTTTCCTACTCGTTCCCACTACGCGGGCCCCGAAGCTCTCCAGCAAATCGGTCGCAGCTTTGTCGAAGCTCCTGGGAAGCTTGCTGCTAGAATCTTGCAAGCTCGCTCCCCAGGTAGGCTTCACCAGCGCCCTGGCAAGCGTCTCCCACCAGGGCTTCCCTAGACTTCTTCGCGTCGTGGCGAAATCACGGCCAGTGGCTTTCGGTCGTCTGAGCCCTTTGGGGGGGCCTCTGCTGGGCCCTGGGGCCGCCGGGAAGCGACTCGGGGCGAAACGCTGGCCCCAGAGAAGGGGAGTCAAGACCTCCCTGGGTCCACTCGGGCCGGACGAAAGGACGAAAGGGGGGGATTGGGAAAGGGGGGGTTACGAAATTTGCTGCATGCAGCTGGTTTCGGCCTCACCGAGGGGCCCATTCCTCGATACATCGCCGCCTCCGGCGCCGGGAGGCGCCGGGAAAACCAGCTATGCGAGCTGATTATCAAACCCCCCCTTTGCTATCCCCCCCTTTCGCCCGACCCGAGAGAAGGAGAGTCGAGACCTCCCTGGGTCCACGTCGCGAGAAAGCACGACGTCGGGGATTTTGGGAGGAGGAGGAGGAGGAGGAGGAAGAGGAGGAGGAGGAGGAGGAGGAGGAAGAGGAGGAGGAGGAGGAGGAGGAGGAGGAGGAATTTGGGGAGCAGGAGCGCGCGGAGACCCAGCAAAGGAGGGGGGACGCAGGGCGGCGCCCCGCCACCATATATCGGCGCGCGCGGCCCCGTGAGCGCCCGCGGCGTCGGCGAGGGCCTCGCGTGGCTTCGCGCGGCCTCCTAACAGGAGGGGAAAAAAACACAGAGACACAATGAATCGTCGATTCCCAGAAAACATGGGAAGATGTGGGGAGTGGGGAGGAAGACAGAAACCCAGAAAATGTAGGAAAATATGGGGAATCCTTTTATTTGTGTGTATGTATTTGTGTGTCTCAGGGCCCCTTCATCCTAACCTCTGCCTTCCTTCCATAGATTGCCCTTTCTCTCTCGTTCTACGTCTCTCCACCTCTTCCACTATCGTCACTCTCGCTCTCTCTCTCTCTCTCTCTCTCTCTCTTGTTTATCGTTCTCTCTTTCTCTCTCTCTCTCTCTCTTTCTCTCTCTCGCTCTTTCCCTCCCTACCGATATATATATATATATATATATATATATATATATATATATATATATGTATATATATACATACACATCTATAAAGTATATATTTCAAAATTTCGTATAAAGCATAGCCCAAGAGAGTCCCCAGGGGGCCCGAGGGGGCCATCGGAGGATCCCTACATGGTCGGAGAGGGCCCAAAGAGGGCCCCAAGACGGGCTGAGCTCCCCATGACGGGCCAAGAGGGAACCGGGACAGTTGAAATGGGCCCCCGGACGGGCCAACAAAGGCCCAAGAGGATCCCCTGAAGACGGTCTAAGAGGCCGCCGAGAAGGCTCTCCAAGGGCAAAAGAACAGCATGTCCGATTGGAAAACCTACATTTCTGGGAAAATCGTTTCTTTTGTCCTATCGGGCGGCTACGTCGGCCCCAAAGGCTCCCCAAAGCGGCCCCAGACGGCGAAAGAAGCCCCCAAGAGGGCCCAAAACGGCCTCAAGAGAGCGTCGAGCAGCACAAGAGAGTTTCAAAGCAGCCCAAGAGAGTCCCCAGGGTGCCCGAAGAGGGCCCCAAGACGGGCTGAGCTCCCTATTACGGGCCAAGAGGGAACCGGAACAGTTGAAATGGGCCCCCTTGGAGACCTCTGGGACCGTCGGGCCCGATTTTGGGAGCCTTTGGTGCCGACGTGGCCGCTGTTAAGACTGAAAAATGAATTTCCCCGAATGTACGTTTTCCAATCGGAAGCGCTGTTTTTTTGCTCTTGGGGGGCCTCCTCGGCGGCCTCCTGGACCGTCTTGAGGGAGTCATTTTGGGCCTTTGTTGGATCCAACGTTTCGATTTGTTCGAGACATGGGCCCCCGACCTCCCGACCACTTTCCCGGGACATCCCGGGACCAGCTTTTCGTCCCGAGTCATTTTTGATGGCCCCGAGGCCCAGCGAGGGCCTCGGGAGGCCGAAAACGACGAAAAATGTCCGCCTCGATTTTTTCGAGCCGCCCGATGTCTGGGGAGGTTTCGCAACTGGCGCATCGGCAGTGCGTCCCAGGGAACTCCGTGCATCGCAGGGGTCTCGTGCCGGCCCGCGCTGGCGGCGCAGGCGGTGTATACCGCCGACATATGTAAATGTTTATCCCAGGAGGGGAAAAAACACACAGACAATTGATCGTCGATTCCCAGGAAGATATGGGAAAATATTGACACTGGGGGGCAGACGAAAACCCAGAAAACATAAGAAAATATTGGGAATCCTGGGATTAGTGTCGATTTCTTTGTGTGTCCCAGGGCCCCTTTATTGTCGTTCTCTTTTGTCATTCTCTTCGTGCATGTCTCCTCGTTCGCCTCTTGATGTCCATATCTCGTGTTCCTCCGCCTCACCATGTTGACCACCATCTTACATGTGCACACATCACGTCCCTCTCTCTCTCTCTCTCTCTCGCTCCCTCCTTTGTTCATTTATATTCTCGCTCCGTCTCTCTGTGTCTCTCTCCCCTCGTTCTCTCTCTCTCTCTCTCTTTCTCTCTCTCTTTCCCTCTCTGTTCTTAACAGCCTCCATGTCCTCCACACCTCCGTTGCCGATGCCGTTTCGCTCTCCAGGGGAGGGAGGATTATGATGTTGCTTTCATTGCGGATGATGATGATGATGATGATGATGATGATGATGATGATGATGATGATGATGCAGATGATGCAGATGATGATGATGATGATGATGATGATGATGACGACGACGACGACGATGATGATGATGATGATGATGATGATAATGATAATGATGATGGCACTGACAATGCTAATGATAATGAAGATGATGATAACGATGACGATTACGATAATGCAAAGGATAACGATGATGATAATGATGAGGATGTTGATGATGATACTGGTGGTGGCGATGATGGTGTTGCTGATGATGGCGATGCTGATGATCATTATGACGACGACGATGATGATGATGATGACGATGATGATGATGATTATGACGATGATGATGATGATGATGATGATGATGATGATGATGATGATGATGATGATGATGATGATGATGATGATGATGATGATGATGATGATGATGATGATGGCGTGGTGACCATCATGATGACAAGGAGGATGAGGAGAAGGAGGGCAATACGGTCGTGAATTGTGGCTGAACGTGTCGCGCCGCCGGATTGGCCCACTACGCTTCGGCGCGACATGCTGCACCACGTCCCAGGTCCCCAGGCGACAACGTCGCAAGCTTTTCCGAGCCTCCCGCCCCGCGGAGTGGAGCGACACGTTGTCCGATTGCACAGCACAGCGTGTCCATGGGGCCGCCGGCGCGAAACACTGAGCGTAAAATCCCGACAGGAAGTGATATGAGCAGTAGGAGCCATAGAGTAGGAGGAGGCGGAGGAGGGAGGAAGAAAATTGGAGGAGGACGGATCGCTGATGAGACAGGGTCGGGAAAGGTGCTTGCGGCGCATCGAGTTGGACTCCGACTCTGACAGCGACGAGGCCGAGGACCCCGATGACGGTGGCCTGGGAGGGCCCAGGGAAACGCATAGCGAAGCGTCCGTGAAGCTTGCGGCCTTGAGGGGGAGAAGGAGGAGGAGAAGATGAACCCAGGATGAGCCAACGATGCTGCAGCATATCCTTCCGTACCAACTTCCCTCGTCGTGAGTTCTTTGATTCCTTCCTTATAACTACGAAGATCGCCTCTTCCAAAGATCAGCACCCTGCAGGGCCCGGCATTCAATCGAGACCCCCAGTGTGAAAAGGAACTGCTCTGCATCTTGTCGTTGCGTCACAGGGAGGCAGCGAGGTACGATCATACAGGTCAACGAAGTGTGCAGCGAGAGCCACATTTAGACACAAAACTGGTCCACGCCCATGCGTGCCGCTGCTACACGCGCCAACGCTTCTTGTCACTCCAGTTTAGGAACTCTTACGCGACGGTCCCATTTTGAAAAACGAGCCGCCCTCCATCCGTGCATTCGCAACATACCTGAAAAGGTTACGCTATGTGCCGCCGGCCCCCAGGGTCACGTCGAGAACACGTCGGGACCGATTTGGGCGTTACGTAGGGACGGGCCAGGAATATTCGTAAGTATCTCGTCCTCAAGTGTTACGTAATTCGTCCCCGCCGACGTGTTCATCTGCTCTGCAGCCTTTCGGGTCAAACGGGGCGCTTGCAACCTCCGCGCGCGCGCGGGGGGGGGCAGCGCGCGGCGGGCGGGGCGAAGCGTCCCCCTCCGCTGGTGCCACCAGGGTGAAGGGGAGGTTCGGCGCCGCGACCACGATGCCCGCCGCGCTGCGGAGGCCCACGGCAGTGCCGAAGGCCGCGGTCTTGCGCAGGCCCGGGTTCTTTCGGCCGCCCCAAAGTCGCGCGGGGCCGTGGCAAAGGCCGCGCCAAGAGTCGCCGGCGGTCGCAATCGGCGGTTCCGCGCGGGAGCCCGCGGCGGCCGCAGCGCGGCGGGTGCGAGAGGCCGCAGGACGGGTCCGAGGGAACGATCCCGCCCGCCAGGTGGAAGCGGAGACGCCCGCCCCTCCGCGGCCCGAGGGCCTCTGCGCAGGCCAGCCCGCGACGCAGCTCGCGAGGAGGAGGGGGGCGGAAAAGAGGTCAGCGGTAGCGAGGGAGGCCCGCCGCCGAGGGCGGGCTCGTTCGAGGGCCCCGACAGGCCCGCGTCGGCCTGGCGCTATGGGAGTTACCCGAGCATCGCGCGTTGGGGCCCTCGCAAGGGCTAGCCGCCGCCCACTATCGAGCGCGAGCTCGACGGCCTCGTCGCCTTCAAGTTGGCGAGGGCCGCCCGCGACGAGAAGGGGGAGTCAGGCGAACCAGGCGCTCGCGACTTCAACGGCGTCCTCGACGTGGTGCTCACGGGCGCTGAGCTCGAGCGCGAGAGGCTCGCCGGGGCATCGCATTCGAAGACCCCGCGCGCGCGCCAGCGATGCGTTCTTGCCCAGAGGAGGCGGGCCGCGCGACGCGCACGATCGGCGGCCGCGAGCACGATGCGCGCGTCGCCCACTGCGGGCGCCATCGCTTCTCGGAGCCGCCGTTCAAGGGCTACCCGGGCGAGGCCTGGACCCGCGAGGCCGTGGGCAAGGCGACCCCGGCAGCAAGGCGCAAGAATAATAATATGGACCCGACGACGATCCGAGGCGAAGCGCACGCCGCGGCGGGCCGACGACGCTCTCGTCGACGCGGAGGCTGCTTCCTCCAAGGCTGCACCTTCCACCCGCGAGAGCCCAGGCGGCGGCGCCAGCGCCCGCGCCGCACCTCGGGCCGGTCGGGAGACGGTCGCGCAACATCGTCTTGCCGAGCTCCACGGGCGCGTCGACGCCAAGGAGAACCCCGCGCCCAGGCGAAGGGCCATCCGACTCCACACGGGCAGTCCAGGGATGGACGACGCGGGCGAGGACGAGCGGAGCCGTTCCCCCCGTCAGAGCGACAAGAGGGGGCACCGCTCTTCTGATCGCGAGGGAGGTGGAGGCAAGTTGCGGGATCGGATCCTCGGCGAGGCGTCGAAGCAAGGAAGTCCAGGCCCAAGTTCTGCTCGGGGACCCCGCCCTAGGGGCGGGGGGGTAGTCGGAAGACGCGTCGGTCGTCGTCACGACGCGCGCGCAGCGCCAGCGCGGGCTCGCGCTCCGACCGCTCCGCGAGCGGGTCGAGGACGCGTTTCCCGCGCCCGAACCGGCGCGAAATAGGGCCATTGCTGTCGACGGGGTGCCAGGCGAGATCAGTCAGCGCGCGCGCTGACCAAAGTGAGGTCACATTCTGGGACCAGCGGCCACATGGCAGACGGCTCTACCTAACGCATCATGGGAACTATCTCACCAGCGTCTACTCGCCGTGCTGCCAGGGGAAGTCGTCGGCCCGCCACGAGCGGGAGGTGCGCGCATTGGCCGAGGCGGTCGACGCGATCTCCCCGCCCGATATCTGGGCCGCGCCGCCGACGCCCCCACCCCGCAGTTCAAGTCCCCCGAGCAGTTCCGCGACGGCGCGTGCATGTGGAAAGCCGCGCAGCACCTGCGCGCGGCGGCCGGCGGCAGGGCCTCGGCCACGGGCGGGGGATCGCGAGCGCCCGGGTCGGAACGCGCGACGTTCTCGCGAAGCCCGCCACAGCGGGCCCGGCGCAATCCAGCGAGCCCCGCCTCGCAGACGCGCTGGGGCGCGACGAGGCGGGGGGCCCCCCGACGGACGAGGGCGGCCCAGGTCGCGATCGGCCAAGGCCCCGCGCGCCCAGCGGCCCCCCGCATGGGAAAGACCGACGCGAGGGCAAAGGCAGAGGCTGGGGCGCGGGAAAAGATCCCCAGACAGGGACTCGCACATTTTGAATCAAGGCGCGAAAGGAGGCGACGGCGAAGCGGGGCCCCCGCGGCGACGGGCCCCGCGAGGCCTCTTGGACCCTTCGCTGCCCGCCACAGCCACGGCGCGACTCGCCGCCCCTGCGCGCGCCAGCACCCAGGGCGCGGGCGTTCGTTGCACCGCCGACCCCGGCGCCCCGTCAAGCACGAGGTTCGGGGTCGCCGCCGCCTTGGGCCCAACGCCCGCTGGAGAGGCGGCGAGAGCAGGCGAGGGCGACGAGGCGGGGGGGCCCAGGCGCCCCAACGAGGCAGGCGCAGGGCGTCGGCCCCCTCGGAGGCGAGCGCGAACGACGCCCGCTGGAGGGGCTGAGAAATGCGTAACAGCCCGCTGCCATCAGGAGCCCGGGCGCTGCAAAGTTCGGCGAGCTGCCTTGCCTGCGCCCCCCATCCAGGGCAAAAAGGGGGGCGGCAGCGCCGCGGCGGCACGACGCGAGGAGCTGACAGGCAAGGGCTGCAAGTCCAGGAGCTTCACGTAGGTCTTCGTCGGGGAGAACCGCGGGTGGAACGACGCCGCCGCCGGGCGACCGACCACCAGGACTTCGAGACAGAGGGCGACTGGTCAGGAATTGGGCGCGTGGACCCTGCCCCGCCAGGCGCGCGCGCGGCCATCGCGGCGCCCGAAGCGACGCGTCTGGAGGGCAAAGCGCATTTTTTAATCCGCGGCCATAACAGGCGCAATGCCTCCCCCCACAGACTGTACCGAGGACGCACTGCGGCAGCGCCCAGGACGCACTGAGGGGAGGGAGCGTGAGGTGATGGAGGGGGGGGAGGGTAGGTGGCACGGCGCGCGCTACGTCCCAGGGTGAAAACAGAAAAACAAAAAACAAAACAAAACTCGGCACGTCACGCCGGACGCCCCTAACAAAAACGTGTCGATCGTGCACCCAGCCAGCGCTGACGGCCTGCCAAGTGGTATGCATCTGCGTCGAGTAGACACATCACCTTGTTCGCCTGTCACCCAAGATAGGTATTTAAGTCTTTGAGTTCCCGCGTGGCTCGTAGGCAAGATGGCCTGCGCCATATGTGGAAGAGCTCCAATACCCTGGCAGACATTGGATACCACGACATCCTTACATGACACCTATCACTACCTCCACCGCCCCGAGTTCGTGCGCAGAGAACGAACCAACTGGCGTAGCGGTTACGTGGCTGATACATCGACATTGCCCAAAAGTGAAACTCACATGCGTATCCAAGAGTCCGTGTTCAAGTGTAACGCCACATGCTCACGAATCGACTACATGCTGATGTGGTATACGTGAAATTGGACGATTCATTCCAAACGCGATGCAGTACGCATCAAAGGAATACAGCGCTAATGCATGCAACGCAGCGTATGGTTAATCATTTCAAGCAAAGCGAAGAATCAACTGTAATACAAAAGCAAGAGCGGAGCAATGCACGTACATGTAGACAATACAGTAAACATAACACCTAAAATCTGAAAGTACAACTGAAAATCCTGGTCACGCGAAACAATGTACTGCAAAGTAGCGCAGTGCAAAGCAAAGCAAGGCCGTGCAAAGAAATACAGCGCGGTTCAGAGCAAACCAAATAATGCAATGAACATGCAACTCAAAATACCCAGCCGAAGAAATCCTACGAAACAGTACAGCGCAGAATGGAAAGCTACCCAACAGCAATGCAACGCAAAGCAGGGCGTAAGGCAGCGAAATAGAAGGCAATCAAACTCAGTTCGGAGCAGGGTGTAGCATTAGGTCGGGCATGTCCCCCTACAGGCGGATTTTGGACGAAAAAATATTCAAAAATATACGAAATTATTCAAAAATGGTCCAGAAATCGTCCCCTGACTACTTTTCGACTATTTTTGAATATTCCTCCTGTAGAGGGACACGCCCGACTTAAGTGGAGCACACCGGCGCAATTCAGAGCACAGCAGGGCAGCTCCGAGCAGGGAGTTTGAAGCAGCTCGAGGCAGAGCGGAAACATGCAGAGCGGCAGCGAACACAAGGCGGAACAGATCTAGAGTGAGGTCGGGCATGTCCTCCTACAGGCTGATTTTGGACGAAGAATAACCCAAACAAGTAATAATAATAATAATAATAATAATAATAATAATAATAATAATAATAATAATAATAATAATAATACATAATAATACATAATGAAATGCAGTCGGAAAAAAGCGTCCCAAGACTTTTCTGGCTATGTTTGAACATTCCGCCTGGAGAGGGGGGCATTCCCGACTTCAATCTAGAGCCAATCAGCGAGGGCAGGAGAGCCCAGAATCGAAACAACAAGTCGGATCGGCGATCGAAATTCATCGGATCGGCGGGAATCGGCAGCCGAGTCGGGAGAAGCCGAACCGGCGGAACTCGGCAGGCCGGTTGGCCTCCACTGAGACATCGGAACCCGCATCGGACTCCGAAGTCGGATCGAACCGGAATCGGAGGCCACAAGAGTCGAAGCGGATCGAGGCGGAGGAATCGAGAAGAGCCCTGCCAGGGCCCTGTCCGGGAGGGGAGGGGAGGCGCTCCAAGGAGCCCGCCCGGGAGAGGAGGGCGGCTCCCGGATGTCAGGTCCAAGGAGGGAGAAGGCCGGGCGCCCCGCGCACACGGCCCCTAGCATTATGTCGGGCGTGTCCCCCTACAGGGGGATTTTCAACAAAAAAACAAAAAAAATGCAAAATAGTCAAAAAATAAACCAAAAATAGTCCGGGGACTATTTTTTGAGCATTTTTCTGCCGTTTGGGAACATTTGTTGGCTATGATTTATTTTTCGTCGACAATTCCCCTGTAGGGGGACACGCCCGACTTAACCTTAGCAGCCAAGGAGCTGGGCGTGGCCAACGACTGGACACTGGTCTTAGCTTAGGTCGGACATGTCCCTCTACAGGAGGAATGTTCAAAGGTGTCAGAACATAGTCATAGTATAGGGACGAAGTTTCGACTGTGTTCGACCCACTCTTGCGTAGCTTTGACACGGCTTCGATGTTTCTTCCAGAATCCGCCTGCAGGAGGACATGCCCGACCTAACACCGGACCCTCCGCACCGAAGAACTGAGCGACGAAAGTGATGAGAACAAAAACAAAAAACAAAACAAGCAAAAACAAAACAAGAAAAATGCAAACACGCAATATGGCATGGCGACCCTACGCGGCGGCTTGCGCGGGCCGCCAGCGCGGCACGCTACACTGGACACGAGAGCGCTTACGCGCGACTTCACGCGGGCAGCTTACGCGCCAACGTCGGTGCAAACGACCCCGTTTTCCCTCGTCGCTCAATCGGACTGCTCCTTCGTCGCTCAATTGGGCTGCTCCAACAATCGCCCACCGTTAACAAAAGAAACTAGATAAGCATAACAGGTCTGATTTTTTTGACCTCCACGGGCCCACCGCATAGTGCAAGCAACTGGCAAGGCGGGACCTGCCAGCTCTGAGAAGACCTCGCCTCGGCGAGAGCCGCTATGGGGAGGGGGTTTCGCGAGTTCCTTTCGGAGCGCCCACTATGGCCCCCTCCCCGCACGGATCGACCCTCGGCTCGGGCTCTCACTGTCTGGCAGACACGCCAGAGACAGTGCACAAGAAAAAACAACTCGCCACACAAGTAGCCATACCTGCCATTAGTGGCGAATGACAGGTGAAAAACAGGCACCAGCTGACCCTCAGCTGGAAAAACGATCGGCAACGCGGAGAGCATCCTGAGCGGACAGGCGGTCGCCGCTTAGATCGCGAAGCCGCAACCTATGCCACAACAGCCTGAAGGCCAAGGAGGCAAAGCACGGCCGAGGATAAGATTGAGAACAGAAACAAAATTAGAGGGGGTGGCTGCGACGGCAACCACACGAACAAGAAAACGGGTTCACACCTGCCAAAAGAGAAAGGCAGGCAAGAACGCTGCAAATCAATCCGAATCCCCCGACCCCGCCTCCACAGCCCCACCCGTTCCCATATCGTCCGCCTCGCAGCGGAGAGAAGCGGCAATGCGCCTCAAGCACTCCCTGGTGGCTGGGGCCGAGGCGACCACATCACTCGAGGAAGAGCTGGGCGCAACGCTGCAGACAGGAACGCTTGCAACAGATGCAGTAGCAGGCTCTGTGGGGCGGGCATGCTCCTGCCCTCCAGCGCTGGCAGCACTGCCAGTCGAGCCAGAGGGCGCGGAGCTCTTGTCACCTTCCTCCGAAAAATCAGGATTCGAAACCAAATACGAGTTGAAGCAACGCACAAGAGAGGTATCATCAACTGTGACACCTTTACTCGACCTGGAGTAGTGCGGATGAATACCCTTACACAAAGCAGCCCAACCCTGACGACCCGCGCGGGAAGGCTTCTTACAGACTTCCCCTAGGCCTCTAATCCTGCCACCAGTGGAGTGGCATTTGCATTTCTGGATCCCCCGGCAGCCCCGGGCGCCTCCAGCGACGTCACCGGCGTGCTCCGTGCGCTAGGGAGGGGGGTCCAGCGCCGATCCAGAAAGCCCGCGCGCACACCCGAAAGGTTGTAGGCAGAACCGATAGGAAGGATGCGCGATAGAAATGCAAGGGCCCTGGACACGCACGTCGAAGCTTTTCGAGAGGGGCTGGCCATCGAAAGTGGTTATGGATGGACCGAAGGGGGCAAGAATGCAAGGGTCCCCGTGGAAAGGTGGCCTATCCCTCTCATCGGTTTCGACCGTATGTTTGCGTCGCTTGTCTCTTTCCATCTGTGCAAAAGAACGCTTGTGCTTCGAGCAACGTGAGATTCACCCCGCACTAGAGATGTGGCAATCGGGCTCCACGAGGCGGTGGCGACAGGGGAGATGGCACAGGAAGGGCAGTCCGATCTTTTCCACTCGCAACGCGTCCCGCAGTGGTAGCGTATCCGAGGATACGTGTCGGAGGAGCGCAACTGCAGCAGAGCATTCTGCGCAAGAGGAACGCCCGGGGAGGGCTCCGAGAAAGGCTGGGAAAGGAAGAGGGGAAGCACAGCACCCGCCAGGACCCACCAACACTCGGTTGCCGAAGCCAGCTCCTCTGGCGCCGCAACTCGCAAGCAAAAGCGGAATGCCGCGCACACGAGCGAAACAAGAAACGGATGCCTCCAAATCCTGAATATTAGAAATAGCATCTCAGGGAGTGCGCATATTTTGCTCCCGCCGGCTTCTGGCGGTGGAGGCGCCCTCGTTTTCTTCACGCCGG
>CAUYUJ010008047.1:105659-110659 GCA_963575745.1 Prorocentrum cordatum | reverse complement strand
CGGAATCTTCGGGAACCCTCGGGGATCTTTCAGGAATCCTCGGGAACCCCAAGGAATCGATGAGAATTCTTGGGGTTCGATTGAATCCTGCGGAATGCAAGAGCTTCCTTAGGGACCCTCTGGAATTCTCCAAGGGAAGTTTCGGCATCCTCAGGAATCCGCTCTAAACGATCTGCGCAGATCATAAAAAAACGCCTGGATGCTTCAGGAAACCTGCAGAACCTTCAGGAATCCTCGGAGACCGTAGGGAATCCACGGGCATATTCGGCAATCCTCAGGGAATGATTGGGCGTCTGTTGCAATCTTCTGAGGTCCTCGGGAACCTTCGGAAATCTCCATGAATCCGTTTGGAATTCTCATTCCTCGGGATTCCTCCGGATTCTTGCAATCCTCGTGTATCCTCGGGGATCCTGAGTGTCATGTATCACTGACGCGCCACGATATATGGATACCCCTCATACCCGGTAACATTACCATAGAGGGTCTTTGCCGAGGCCCTGAGTGGCATGGAACACCTTTGGAACAGGAGTACATGACGAGCTTAAAAAAACGCTGTACATTAGCTTGCTTCTGGTGCCACCGTCAAGTGGTATTGGTGGCCCAGTTATGATGGGCGCCGTATGCGGTTGCACAACGAATGGCTGGTGTGGAATGATTTCGGCACCTTGGCAACGGAGATGATCACAACTGGGGTAGGGTAATGCTTACTCATCGCAGCAACGTCGAAAACCGCAGCAACGTTGGAGGCCAAGCGGCGACCATTCTACAACATCAGCCACTCGAGAGCAAAGGCCGTCGCCGTATAACCGAGACGTTGCACTCTTCTGCTACTGGAAGGATGTCGAGACGTGACTGCGAATGACGCGAGCCCGAGCGAACAGCCGAGGGTAATCGTCGAATCTTGCAACTGCCGGACCAAATTCGAGAACATGCGGAAGGCGGCGGGCTTCCCAGCGAGCCAAGAGGAAATGAATTCAAAGCGCGGGCACTGGCTTTTCTGAAGTCAGCAAATCACACATTCTGACGGCATCTTGCGCGAGTCTTGCAGGAACGTCGCACCCGAGCGCTGCTTTCAAGTGGACCATCGGCCGCAACACTTGGCACTCGGATCTGACGGAATCTGGGTGTGATACTGCATATTGCATGGCGCTTGGAGGTTGTCCAGGCAGAGAACACGCGTAACGACGTGTTTCCGACCGGGGCATGGTCAACAAGCACGTCGGCATAACCTCTCAGACTGGTCCGATGCAGACAAAATCACACGTCACCTTCGTGCACTCTTCTTGTATACTACCTGGATAGCGGCTGAATTAGGGAATTCTACAAAAACGAAGGACGTTTCACACGTTGACCTCGTGCATGTTGGATGTCGATTGAATTGCTAGTGTTTTTTTTATGGTGTTTTGATATTGTATTGGATTCCGAAAGCAATCCTTCTATTCCTAGTGTAGCCCCATTGTCTTCAGATTTCGTTCCTAGTGGATTGTGTTCCTAGTGTATTCCGATTGCATTACTTTTGTATGGATATTGCAGTCCGGATGCATCCCTACTGCATTGTATTCCGATTGAATTGTACTGAAAGCCGAACCCGAAACCGAACCCGACCCCGCACCCTTCCCCTTCACCATGAATTCTCAGTTGACACGAAAGTGGCGCGTGCCCCTAGTAGTAATAGTTTTAGTAGCAGCAGCAGCAGCAGCAGTAGGAGTAGTAGTAGTAGTAGTAATAGAAATAATGATAGTAAGAGCAATCGTAGTCTTAGTGGTAGGCGTAGTAGTAGTAGTGGTAGTAGTAGTCGCAATAATGTTAATAGTCATAGCCGTAATTGCGCTACTACTCATACTAGTATTAGTAGTAGTAGTAGTAGTAGTAGTAGTAGTAGTAGTAGTAGTAGTCGTAGTAGTAGTAGTAGTAGTAGTAGCAGCAGCAATACTACGCCGATACAAAAGTTCGTCACGTTTCATGAGAGCTTGAAGGTGGCGTGGGTTTCGTGTCTTCCTTCCGCGTGAGCAAGCGGGCAGAGGCTGACCACTGCCCTGGCCGCGCCGAGCTGGCCCCCCCTTCCCCCTTAGAATCCTAGCGGACTGAGTCAAGAGCGGTCGGATCAAAGATCCGGGATTTCTAAAAGTGGGATTTCATCCCTTACTATAATAGTATAGATTTAAAACGGGACATTTTGAAATCCCGATGTGAATTCACACGGTTCCAGAAATCCCACCGGGGCGGGATTTGTCTTTGCTTATGCAAGATGATCGACTTTTATTTTATGACGAAACTTTTGTAACGCCGATGAGGGGATCGACGCTCGCCGCGCGGTGTCTGAAATACTCGGGCTGAACAGGACCCCGAGCGAAACGTCTGTGAATTTTGCTATGTTCCGGGTTGCTTATTTGTTTGCTCGATGTCGTTCACGCGCGCGGTTTCTTTGGCGTTGCTGGGCGCTCTTCGCGATGCCGCAGCGCATGGTCGGGCCCCGACTCGCCTGGGCCCCGCCGCGGAGTCCGTGGGCCCTGGCCCCAGAATCAAAGGAGATCTGCGCCCTTGAGTCGAGGGCTCTGGACGCGGGGTCCGCGGGGCCCCAAGTACACAGGCCACCCGCGCGCGCTGGGCTTGCCCCCCGAGATGCCACCGGACGAGGCCACCGAAAGCTGCCCCGAAAGATGGCAGTTTCACATCGGCCGAATTATTAGCGAAAGTTGGGTGAATTATCTTCGGTCTTGTTTTTAACAGTGCGGAGCACCATCCGAGGCGTCGACGGGCAAGATTCGGAGCCCTTACGCGGCGCGATTCGGAGCCCCATTCGGGACGTCGATGGGCAAGATTCGGAGCAGGAACGCGGCCGCCGCAGGCAAGATTCGGAGGTGGGATTCGGCTACATGAGGTGCGATCAGCGCCGCCCTCAGCAGCCTCTCAGAAGCATCGGAGGAGCCCCTTGGGAGCTTCTCCGGAGCCTCTCAGGATCATCTCAGACTCTTCGCGCTCGCGCCCGCGCAAAGGCGGGCTCAATGCCCCCCCGGCGCTGCGTCGTGAAATGGAGCGTGCGATTTGCATCTTTCAGATTTGAAGAGGAAGCCGCATTCACATGCCATCTTGGGGGGGCAGTTCAGCCCGAGAAATACCGCTAGGGGATCGACGCTCGCCGCGCGGTGTCTGAAATACCGCTGAGGGGATCGACGCTCGCCGCGCGTGGCTGAAATACCGCTGCTAAGGGGATCGACGCTCGCCGCGCGGTGTCTGAAATACCGCTGAGGGGATCGACGCTCGCCGCGCGGTGTCTGAAATACCGCTAGGGGATCGACGCTCGCCGCGCGGTGTCTGAAATACCGCTGAGGGGATCGACGCTCGCCGCGCGGTGTCTGAAATACCGCTAGGGGATCGACGCTCGCCGCGCGGTGTCTGAAATACCGCTGAGGGGATCGACGCTCGCCGCGCGGTGTCTGAAATACCGCTAGGGGATCGACGCTCGCCGCGCGGTGTCTGAAATACCGCTGAGGGGATCGACGCTCGCCGCGCGGTGTCTGAAATACCGCTAGGGGATCGACGCTCGCCGCGCGGTGTCTGAAATACCGCTAGGAGGATCGACGCTCGCCGCGCGGTGTCTGAAATACCGCTACGCCGTTACAAAAGTTCGTCACTTTCATGAGAGCTTGAAGGTGGCAATGCCCTGGCCGCCCTGGGAATCCTAGCGGACTGAGTCAAGAGCGGTCGGATCAAAGATCCGGGCAGGGATTTCATCCCTTACTATAATAGTATAGATTTAAAACGGGACATTTTGAAATCCCGATGTGAATTCACACGGTTCTAGAAATCCCACCGGGGCGGGATTTGTCTTTGCTTATGCAAGATGATCGATTTTTATGTTATGACGAAATTTTTGCAACGCCGATGAGGGGATCGACGCTCGCCGCGCGGTGTCTGAAATACTCGGGCTGAACAGGACCCCAAGCGAAACGTCTGTGAATTTTGCTATGTTCCGGGTTGCTTATTTGTTTGCTCGATGTCGTTCTCGCGCGCGGTTTCTTTGGCGTTGCTGGACGCTCTTCGCGATGCCGCAGCGCATGGTCGGGCCCCGACTCGCCTGGGCCCCGCCGCGGAGTCCGTGGGCCCTGGCCCCAGAATCAAAGGAGATCTGCGCCCTTGAGTCGAGGGCTCTGGACGCGGGGTCCGCGGGGCCCCAAGTACACAGGCCACCCGCGCGCGCTGGGCTTGCCCCCCGAGATGCCACCGGACGAGGCCACCGAAAGCTGCCCCGAAAGATGGCAGTTTCACATCGGCCGATTTATTAGCGAAAGTTGGGTGAATTATCTTCGGTCTTGTTTTTAACAGTGCGGAGCACCATCCGAGGCGTCGACGGGCAAGATTCGGAGCCCTTACGCGGCGCGATTCGGAGCCCCATTCGGGACGTCGATGGGCAAGATTCGGAGCAGGAACGCGGCCGCCGCAGGCAAGATTCGGAGGTGGGATTCGGCTACATGAGGTGCGATCAGCGCCGCCCTCAGCAGCCTCTCAGAAGCATCGGAGGAGCCCCTTGGGAGCTTCCCCGGAGCCTCTCAGGATCATCTCAGACTCTTCGCGCTCGCGCCCGCGCAAAGGCGGGCTCAATGCCCCCCCGGCGCTGCGGCGTGAAATGGAGCGTGCGATTTGCATCTTTCAGATTTGAAGAGGAAGCCGCATTCACATGCCATCTTGGGGGGGCAGTTCAGCCCGAGAAATACCGCTAGGGGATCGACGCTCACCGCGCGGTGTCTGAAATACCGCTGAGGGGATCGACGCTCGCCGCGCGGTGTCTGAAATACCGCTAGGGGGTCGACGCTCGCCGCGCGGTGTCTGAAATACCGCTGAGGGGATCGACGCTCGCCGCGCGGTGTCTGAAATACCGCTAGGGGATCGACGCTCGCCGCGCGGTGTCTGAAATACCGCTGAGGGGATCGACGCTCGCCGCGCGGTGTCTGAAATACCGCTAGGGGATCGACGCTCGCCGCGCGGTGTCTGAATTACCG
>CAUYUJ010008047.1:101575-105559 GCA_963575745.1 Prorocentrum cordatum | reverse complement strand
CCCTGTCGCACCCCCGGGCCAGTTTTAGGGCGGGCTGGGCGTTTCGCCTAAGACTTCCTCACCAGTGATGGTTCAGAAGCTTGGAAATTGGCAACAGTCTCACAGATGGAGGGCGGGTCGTTTGCAAAATGTGGCTCTCGCCTTAGCGCCGCGCACATTCGTTTTCGAAAGCTGCAAGAGCTTCACGGATTGAGGGCGGGTCGTTTTCCAAATGTGGCTCTCTCCTTAGCGCCGCGCACATTCTTTGCAAGAATTTGCAAGAGGTTCACGGATTGAGGGCGGGTCGTTTTCAAAATGTGGCTCTCGCCTTAGCGCCGCGCACATTTGTTGTACGAATGTGCAAGAGCTTCACGGATTTAGGGCGGTTGGTTTTCCAAGTGTGGCTCTCGCCTTAGCGCCGCGCACATCTTCGTTAAAAAATGCAAGAGCTTCACTGATTGAGGGCGGCTCCTTTTCAAAATGTGGCTCTCGCCTTAGCGCCGCGCACATTCGTCATACAAAATTGCAAGAATTTCACGTATTCCCATGATCAGTTTACCAAATATGGTGTTTGGGAAGGATTCCGGATTATGCGGGTGCAACAGTTCTATTGATTCGCGGTGTTGAAATCCAGAAAAGCTTTATGACACGATTCCGGATCGCCCAAACGCAGCAGTCAGGTTGATACGTGGCGCTGAAATAACGAGAGCCATGTTTTGGCATGCTTCAGGATCTTCAAACGGTTGTCATCCAACGAGGCACTTCCCTCAATGGAAATGAACCGTTGTATGGGGCTGATGAAGAGGAAGCTTAGAGGGAGGGTGAATTCCAACATCGTTGGTGACTCTTGGGTTTACACGGGTCCTCCTCATCCTCCTCCTCCACCTCCTCCTCCTCATCCTCATCCCTCCCCCCTCCCTCCCTCCCTTCGTGCGTCCCGCCCTCCCTCCCCCTCCTCCTCCCTCCCTCCCCCTGCTCCCTCCTCCTCCTCCCTCCCTCCTCCTCCTCGTCCTCCTCCTCCTCCTCCCTCCTCCTCCTCCTTGTTACTATTATTGTTAGTGGTATTACTCTTATTGCCAGTACTGTCTGTATACTTGTTATTATTATTATTATTAATATGAGTATTAGAATGATTATTATTAGTAGTATTAAGATTAATCGTTTTGTATGTATTATTGGTGAGTTCATTAATAAAAGCATTTATAAAAATATGTTAGTAGTATTCTCAGCAGTCGTATCATGTTCATTGGTGTTGCTGCTGCTTCGTATTATTGCTTTCATCTTTACTCTTCTCAGTATCAGTACTGATACTATGATTATTGATAGAATTAGTATCACTGTTATCATTGCTACGAGTACTACTGCTATGATTCGTGGTAGCCTCATTACCATTCGCATTAGAATTGTCATCCTCCTCCTCCTCCTCCTCCTCCTCCTCCTCCTCCTCCTCCTCCTCCTCCTCCTGGTCAAGGAGGTCTGGGCTCGACCGAGCTCCCGCCATCTTTTCCGCTGGCGGGGCCGCCAGCCGGTGGGGGGGGGGCCGCTGTCGCCTCTCGCGCCCTGCGGGCGCGGCCGCGGGCCTCCCGACGGCCACCGCGCCGAGGGGCGCTTTTCAAGCAGGGGATCGACTACAGACTCGATTTGCCCCAGAATGTGCTAGCCAGATCTACGAAAAATACGTAGGAGATTCCGTAGATCTTCAAACCTTCTACGCACTTTGAAAGGGAGTTCGATGGGAAAAACACATTCTGGGGAAGATCGATTATGTAGTCACCCCTACTCGAGATTTTGATGCGCGGCCGGGGGCGCGCTGGGGCGGTCTGGGCCCGAGCGCGCAGGCAGCTACTGCCGCATCGTGTGCAGCAGTCCCAGGCCCCCTCGCGTCAGGACAGAAATCACGACGGGAGGCTTTTCGCCGTTTTCGGCCTTTGGGGGCCCTCACCTGGCGTCCGGACCGTCAAAAAACGACTCAGGGCGAAAAGCTGGTCCTGGTGAATTCGACGTTATGAAAACATCATGGCGTCGGGGGTCTGGGGTCCGAGGGGCCCGTGTACTCACGAGCGGCGAACGCAGTCTGGACGCTGGGGCGCGATCCAGCGGATACGCGGCCGCAGGGACACATTCCGCGCGGGGCGTCCGCGAACAGAAACGCTTCGCCCTCTCCTGCTTAGCGTGTACGACCCTGCGCTGCTTAGCATGTCAATGGCTTCGGTTTCGCAGGGCCCGAAATCAAACACACACACACACACATTCTAAGAATAGAACCATGGCCGTAGTGGAACCACAGACCCCGCACTGCCAGTGGGCGTCACCGAAGTCTCCTTCGGCCCTGCGCTCGGCTCCGCGAGACATGGCTGGCGCCGCTGCGGGGACCCCCGCGCGCCACGAGCACTGAGACCTGCGCCACTCCGGCTTGAACATCGCGCAGGAGGAACGATTGCAGCAAGCTGTTCTGGCGCCGTCATCCCACGACGGAGCACCAGCAGTATCAGAACGATGAGCGTGCGCGTGGCCACAACACGCGGGGCCAGGCGGACACCCCAGACGAGCCCGACAGGCGGGCTGCTCGCCAGGGGTGCCCTGAGACGGGGGATCCGGAGATCCCGAGACGGCCTTGAGCCCAAATGGCTACGCAGCCTCCTCCTCATCCTCCTCCTCCACCACCACCACCACCACCACCTCCACTTCCACCTCCGCCTCCGCCTCCACCTCCGCCTCCTCCCCCTCTCGGCCCGCCCCCCCCCCAGCCCCCAGGTCCTGCGGCGAGGCAGAGGAGGGTCAGGCGGACCGAATTCATCGGCGTGCCATCTCCACAGGGGGGGGGCACCGCCGGCTACTGCGGCGAGGTTCGAGCATGGGGGCGCGCGGGGGGTGGCGGCTGGCCGCAGGCGGCCAGGGCGAGCGAGCACGGCCCTCCTCCGCGTCGTCCTGGAGCGCTTTCTCGCCCACATCGTCTTCCTCCCTGGCCTGCCCATCATCCTCCTGAACCTCCTCCTTCTCCTTCTCCTGCTCCCTCCTCCACCACCACCACCTCCCCATCATCATCATCATCATCATCATCATCATCATCATCATCATCATCATCATCATCATCATCATCATCATCATCATCATCATCATCATCATCATCATCATCATCATCATCATCATCATCATCATCATCATCATCATCATCATCATCATCATTATCATCCTCATCCTCATCCTCATCCTCATCCTCATCCTCATCCTCATCGTCATCGTCACCATCATCATCATCATCATCATCATCATCATCATCATCATCATCATCATCATCATCATCATCATCAGTATCATCCTCATCATCATCATCCTCATCCTCATCAGCATCAGTTTCAGCATCAGCAGCAGCAGCATCATTATCATCAACAGCAGCAGCATCATCATCATCAGCATCATCATCATCATCATCATCATCATCATCATCATCATCATCATCATAATCAGCATCATCAGCATCATCACCATAATCATAAGTATCATCATCGTCACCATCATCACCATCATCATCATCAGCAGCAGCAGCATCGTCATCACCATCGTCACTATCATCATCATAACGACCACCACCATCATCAGCATCATCAGCATCATCATAACCACCACCATCATCATCACCACCATCATCAGCATCATCATAACCACCACCACCATCATCAGCATCATCAGCATCATCAGCATCATCAGCATCATCATAATCCTCGTCATCATTAGCATCATCGCCATCATCATTATCATCATCATCATCATCGTCGTCAGCAGCAGCATCATCCTCGTCATCATCCTCATCATCATCGTCATGATCCACTCCTCCTTATCATCATCAGTAGAATCAGCATCATCAGCACCACCATCATCAGCATCAATAGTATCAGCAGCCGCGCCATCATCATCATCATCATCACCATCATCATCATCATCATCATCATCATCATCATCATCATCATCATCATCATCATCATCATCATCTTCATCATCATCATC
>CAUYUJ010008047.1:91575-96575 GCA_963575745.1 Prorocentrum cordatum | reverse complement strand
GCTGCTGCGTCTCCGCCCCGTGGCGCCAGGCCGTCTCTGTGTCGTCGTGCAGCTTGCGGGCGTGCCGCACCACTATGTGCGCGATGGTGCACTCTTTCCATCTCGCGAGTCAGGTTCCACGCGGTCGGCGGCACGGAGGGTCGCAACATTACGGTCTGCGAGGGGGGGACAGGGCGGTGGCGGCGCCAGGGGCAGGTCCGGAAGGATGGCCTCGGTGTCGATCGGGTAGGGTAGGGGGGAAACCACGACTTCAGCCAGGTGGGGCAGGGAGTGTGCTGGTCAGGTGGCACTGGTTGAAGCAGTCCGCACCGAGCGAACGCAGCCCTCCCCGCACTGTGCAGGAATCCCAAGACCCCTGGCTGCAGTAGGCAGGGCGTCTTTGAGACATCTGTGGGGAGAGCCGGCGAGTAGCCGTTCCACTGGGCCGAGCGCGTGTCCGCCGCCCAGGAGACACACACACACACACAACGCGAAGCTGTCGTGACCGTGCCGAGAAGTTGCCCTGGGGGCCTCTCGCAAGAGCGAGTCCAAGGCGCACGCGGCCCCTTGGGAGCCGAACCGCGCAGGAGCTCATGACAGACTGATGGTCGACGAAATGGTACAAGCTCGAATAAGCCAGCACTGGACCAGAAAGCAAACGGCACCATCCCACCTACGGCCCCACGGGCCGTAGCGTATACCAGGACGTCTGGCGTGGGTTCTTGCATGGTATACGCTACGGCCCCCGATGGGCCGTAGCGCAACATTGAGGGTCGTAGGTGCAGTCGCAGGTGCCGAGTAGGATGTGCAGGCTGGAATGCGGAATGCAGATGCGCAAGCTGCCCAAACTTCCAGGGCACGGTGCGAAGAGCAGACACACACACACACACACATTCTCGCAAACTCCCGCGCGTATGTGCTATGACCGCCGCACGCACCTATGCCCAAAACGCGCCGCGTACACACACCATACGCAGACCGTACCCAGTCGACCATACAAATACACGAACACGACAAACACACAGACGCGCACAAACAGACAACGAGCGCCAGCTGCAGAAGCTGGGCGAGAGGGTCGCCACGCGGCTTTGCCCCAGAAACGAAACGACACCGAGGAGGCACACATCACGACACGAAAGCTCAGGCTGCGCTCCAGCCTGCACTCCTCGTGCACTCTGCTCCCGGTTGCACGTGTGCGTCCTTTGAGACTGCGACCCCAGACCCCCGACGTCGTGATTTTGGCCGCTACGTGGAGCCCCAGAGGTCTGGACCCCTGCCCCGGGACCGGCTTCTCATTCTGAGTCGGTTTCAGAGGGCCCCGAGGCCTGGTAAGGGCCCCCAGAGGCCGAAAATGGCGAAAAAAACTACAGTTTGGGAGGCCTGGAAATGGGCACCAACACCAACACAGGGGGCTGCCTCCACAGGGGTAAGAAGATCCTAGATTTCGGTGTTGGTGGTGATATTTCGGCCACCTTGGAAGTCAGAATATGACCACCATCACCGAGATTGGGATCTCCTTCCCTCGGTGGAGGCACACCGCCGATATTGGTGTTGGTGTCAACCTCTAGGCCTGCGAGCGTTGTGATTTTTTCGCGACGCGAGGGGGTCTGGGACTGGACGTCCACCACCAGCCGTCTGGGCTGGCGCCCCCGAGGTCTGCACGTCCGCACCTCCCGATCGCCCTCCCTCGCGGGCCGCGGCCGGCGATGCGCTGCGCGCGCCGGGGCCCCGGGGGGCGGCGGAGAGGGGCACCGCGCTCTGCTCGGCCGCCGCCCTGGCAGGAGGCAGCGATGGCGGTCTGCAGGCCGCGGCCCTCGAAGAATGGCACGGTTCAGCCCCTGGGGGCCCTCGCCGGGCCTCGGGACCGTCCAGAAACGACTCGGGATGAAAAGCCGGTCCCCAGGAAGGGGTCCAGACCTTTGGGGGTCGACGTTGTGAAGAAATCACGACGTCGGAGGTCAGGGAAGAACGCACGGGCTTCACCAGCGCATTTTTTAATCCGCGGCCATAACAGGCGCAATGCCTCCCCCCACAGACTGTACCGAGGACGCACTGCGGCAGCGCCCAGGACGCACTGAGGGGAGGGAGCGTGAGGTGATGGAGGGGGGGGAGGGTAGGTGGCACGGCGCGCGCTACGTCCCAGGGTGAAAACAGAAAAACAAAAAACAAAACAAAACTCGGCACGTCACGCCGGACGCCCCTAACAAAAACGTGTCGATCGTGCACCCAGCCAGCGCTGACGGCCTGCCAAGTGGTATGCATCTGCGTCGAGTAGACACATCACCTTGTTCGCCTGTCACCCAAGATAGGTATTTAAGTCTTTGAGTTCCCGCGTGGCTCGTAGGCAAGATGGCCTGCGCCATATGTGGAAGAGCTCCAATACCCTGGCAGACATTGGATACCACGACATCCTTACATGACACCTATCACTACCTCCACCGCCCCGAGTTCGTGCGCAGAGAACGAACCAACTGGCGTAGCGGTTACGTGGCTGATACATCGACATTGCCCAAAAGTGAAACTCACATGCGTATCCAAGAGTCCGTGTTCAAGTGTAACGCCACATGCTCACGAATCGACTACATGCTGATGTGGTATACGTGAAATTGGACGATTCATTCCAAACGCGATGCAGTACGCATCAAAGGAATACAGCGCTAATGCATGCAACGCAGCGTATGGTTAATCATTTCAAGCAAAGCGAAGAATCAACTGTAATACAAAAGCAAGAGCGGAGCAATGCACGTACATGTAGACAATACAGTAAACATAACACCTAAAATCTGAAAGTACAACTGAAAATCCTGGTCACGCGAAACAATGTACTGCAAAGTAGCGCAGTGCAAAGCAAAGCAAGGCCGTGCAAAGAAATACAGCGCGGTTCAGAGCAAACCAAATAATGCAATGAACATGCAACTCAAAATACCCAGCCGAAGAAATCCTACGAAACAGTACAGCGCAGAATGGAAAGCTACCCAACAGCAATGCAACGCAAAGCAGGGCGTAAGGCAGCGAAATAGAAGGCAATCAAACTCAGTTCGGAGCAGGGTGTAGCATTAGGTCGGGCATGTCCCCCTACAGGCGGATTTTGGACGAAAAAATATTCAAAAATATACGAAATTATTCAAAAATGGTCCAGAAATCGTCCCCTGACTACTTTTCGACTATTTTTGAATATTCCTCCTGTAGAGGGACACGCCCGACTTAAGTGGAGCACACCGGCGCAATTCAGAGCACAGCAGGGCAGCTCCGAGCAGGGAGTTTGAAGCAGCTCGAGGCAGAGCGGAAACATGCAGAGCGGCAGCGAACACAAGGCGGAACAGATCTAGAGTGAGGTCGGGCATGTCCTCCTACAGGCTGATTTTGGACGAAGAATAACCCAAACAAATAATAATAATAATAATAATAATAATAATAATACATAATAATACATAATGAAATGCAGTCGGAAAAAAGCGTCCCAAGACTTTTCTGGCTATGTTTGAACATTCCGCCTGGAGAGGGGGGCATTCCCGACTTCAATCTAGAGCCAATCAGCGAGGGCAGGAGAGCCCAGAATCGAAACAACAAGTCGGATCGGCGATCGAAATTCATCGGATCGGCGGGAATCGGCAGCCGAGTCGGGAGAAGCCGAACCGGCGGAACTCGGCAGGCCGGTTGGCCTCCACTGAGACATCGGAACCCGCATCGGACTCCGAAGTCGGATCGAACCGGAATCGGAGGCCACAGGAGTCGAAGCGGATCGAGGCGGAGGAATCGAGAAGAGCCCTGCCAGGGCCCTGTCCGGGAGGGGAGGGGAGGCGCTCCAAGGAGCCCGCCCAGGAGAGGAGGGCGGCTCCCGGATGTCAGGTCCAAGGAGGGAGAAGGCCGGGCGCCCCGCGCACACGGCCCCTAGCATTATGTCGGGCGTGTCCCCCTACAGGGGGATTTTCAACAAAAAAACAAAAAAAAAAATGCAAAATAGTCAAAAAATAAACCAAAAATAGTCCGGGGACTATTTTTTGAGCATTTTTCTGCCGTTTGGGAACATTTTTTGGCTATGATTTATTTTTCGTCGACAATTCCCCTGTAGGGGGACACGCCCGACTTAACCTTAGCAGCCAAGGAGCTGGGCGTGGCCAACGACTGGACACTGGTCTTAGCTTAGGTCGGACATGTCCCTCTACAGGAGGAATGTTCAAAGGTGTCAGAACATAGTCATAGTATAGGGACGAAGTTTCGACTGTGTTCGACCCACTCTTGCGTAGCTTTGACACGGCTTCGATTTTTCTTCCAGAATCCGCCTGCAGGAGGACATGCCCGACCTAACACCGGACCCTCCGCACCGAAGAACTGAGCGACGAAAGTGATGAGAACAAAAACAAAAAACAAAACAAGCAAAAACAAAACAAGAAAAATGCAAACACGCAATATGGCATGGCGACCCTACGCGGCGGCTTGCGCGGGCCGCCAGCGCGGCACGCTACACTGGACACGAGAGCGCTTACGCGCGACTTCACGCGGGCAGCTTACGCGCCAACGTCGGTGCAAACGACCCCGTTTTCCCTCGTCGCTCAATCGGACTGCTCCTTCGTCGCTCAATTGGACTGCTCCAACAATCGCCCACCGTTAACAAAAGAAACTAGATAAGCATAACAGGTCTGATTTTTTTGACCTCCACGGGCCCACCGCATAGTGCAAGCAACTGGCAAGGCGGGACCTGCCAGCTCTGAGAAGACCTCGCCTCGGCGAGAGCCGCTATGGGGAGGGGGTTTCGGGAGTTCCTTTCGGAGCGCCCACTATGGCCCCCTCCCCGCACGGATCGACCCTCGGCTCGGGCTCTCACTGTCTGGCAGACACGCCAGAGACAGTGCACAAGAAAAAACAACTCGCCACACAAGTAGCCATACCTGCCATTAGTGGCGAATGACAGGTGAAAAACAGGCACCAGCTGACCCTCAGCTGGAAAAACGATCGGCAACGCGGAGAGCATCCTGAGCGGACAGGCGGTCGCCGCTTAGATCGCGAAGCCGCAACCTATG
>CAUYUJ010008047.1:81575-86575 GCA_963575745.1 Prorocentrum cordatum | reverse complement strand
TCCGTTTGGAATTCTCATTCCTCGGGATTCCTCCGGATTCTTGCAATCCTCGTGTATCCTCGGGGATCCTGAGTGTCATGTATCACTGACGCGCCACGATATATGGATACCCCTCATACCCGGTAACATTACCATAGAGGGTCTTTGCCGAGGCCCTGAGTGGCATGGAACACCTTTGGAACAGGAGTACATGACGAGCTTAAAAAAACGCTGTACATTAGCTTGCTTCTGGTGCCACCGTCAAGTGGTATTGGTGGCCCAGTTATGATGGGCGCCGTATGCGGTTGCACAACGAATGGCTGGTGTGGAATGATTTCGGCACCTTGGCAACGGAGATGATCACAACTGGGGTAGGGTAGTGCTTACTCATCGCAGCAACGTCGAAAACCGCAGCAACGTTGGAGGCCAAGCGGCGACCATTCTACAACATCAGCCACTCGAGAGCAAAGGCCGTCGCCGTATAACCGAGACGTTGCACTCTTCTGCTACTGGAAGGATGTCGAGACGTGACTGCGAATGACGCGAGCCCGAGCGAACAGCCGAGGGTAATCGTCGAATCTTGCAACTGCCGGACCAAATTCGAGAACATGCGGAAGGCGGCGGGCTTCCCAGCGAGCCAAGAGGAAATGAATTCAAAGCGCGGGCACTGGCTTTTCTGAAGTCAGCAAATCACACATTCTGACGGCATCTTGCGCGAGTCTTGCAGGAACGTCGCACCCGAGCGCTGCTTTCAAGTGGACCATCGGCCGCAACACTTGGCACTCGGATCTGACGGAATCTGGGTGTGATACTGCATATTGCATGGCGCTTGGAGGTTGTCCAGGCAGAGAACACGCGTAACGACGTGTTTCCGACCGGGGCATGGTCAACAAGCACGTCGGCATAACCTCTCAGACTGGTCCGATGCAGACAAAATCACACGTCACCTTCGTGCACTCTTCTTGTATACTACCTGGATAGCGGCTGAATTAGGGAATTCTACAAAAACGAAGGACGTTTCACACGTTGACCTCGTGCATGTTGGATGTCGATTGAATTGCTAGTGTTTTTTATGGTGTTTTGATATTGTATTGGATTCCGAAAGCAATCCTTCTATTCCTAGTGTAGCCCCATTGTCTTCAGATTTCGTTCCTAGTGGATTGTGTTCCTAGTGTATTCCGATTGCATTACTTTTGTATGGATATTGCAGTCCGGATGCATCCCTACTGCATTGTATTCCGATTGAATTGTACTGAAAGCCGAACCCGAAACCGAACCCGACCCCGCACCCTTCCCCTTCACCATGAATTCTCAGTTGACACGAAAGTGGCGCGTGCCCCTAGTAGTAATAGTTTTAGTAGCAGCAGCAGCAGCAGCAGTAGGAGTAGTAGTAGTAGTAGTAGTAATAGAAATAATGATAGTAAGAGCAATCGTAGTCTTAGTGGTAGGCGTAGTAGTAGTAGTGGTAGTAGTAGTCGCAATAATGTTAATAGTCATAGCCGTAATTGCGCTACTACTCATACTAGTATTAGTAGTAGTAGTAGTAGTAGTAGTCGTAGTAGTAGTAGTAGTAGTAGCAGCAGCAATACTACGCCGATACAAAAGTTCGTCACGTTTCATGAGAGCTTGAAGGTGGCGTGGGTTTCGTGTCTTCCTTCCGCGTGAGCAAGCGGGCAGAGGCTGACCACTGCCCTGGCCGCGCCGAGCTGGCCCCCCCTTCCCCCCTAGAATCCTAGCGGACTGAGTCAAGAGCGGTCGGATCAAAGATCCGGGATTTCTAAAAGTGGGATTTCATCCCTTACTATAATAGTATAGATTTAAAACGGGACATTTTGAAATCCCGATGTGAATTCACACGGTTCCAGAAATCCCACCGGGGCGGGATTTGTCTTTGCTTATGCAAGATGATCGACTTTTATTTTATGACGAAACTTTTGTAACGCCGATGAGGGGATCGACGCTCGCCGCGCGGTGTCTGAAATACTCGGGCTGAACAGGACCCCAAGCGAAACGTCTGTGAATTTTGCTATGTTCCGGGTTGCTTATTTGTTTGCTCGATGTCGTTCTCGCGCGCGGTTTCTTTGGCGTTGCTGGGCGCTCTTCGCGATGCCGCAGCGCATGGTCGGGCCCCGACTCGCCTGGGCCCCGCCGCGGAGTCCGTGGGCCCTGGCCCCAGAATCAAAGGAGATCTGCGCCCTTGAGTCGAGGGCTCTGGACGCGGGGTCCGCGGGGCCCCAAGTACACAGGCCACCCGCGCGCGCTGGGCTTGCCCCCCGAGATGCCACCGGACGAGGCCACCGAAAGCTGCCCCGAAAGATGGCAGTTTCACATCGGCCGAATTATTAGCGAAAGTTGGGTGAATTATCTTCGGTCTTGTTTTTAACAGTGCGGAGCACCATCCGAGGCGTCGACGGGCAAGATTCGGAGCCCTTACGCGGCGCGATTCGGAGCCCCATTCGGGACGTCGATGGGCAAGATTCGGAGCAGGAGCGCGGCCGCCGCAGGCAAGATTCGGAGGTGGGATTCGGCTACATGAGGTGCGATCAGCGCCGCCCTCAGCAGCCTCTCAGAAGCATCGGAGGAGCCCCTTGGGAGCTTCTCCGGAGCCTCTCAGGATCATCTCAGACTCTTCGCGCTCGCGCCCGCGCAAAGGCGGGCTCAATGCCCCCCCGGCGCTGCGTCGTGAAATGGAGCGTGCGATTTGCATCTTTCAGATTTGAAGAGGAAGCCGCATTCACATGCCATCTTGGGGGGGCAGTTCAGCCCGAGAAATACCGCTAGGGGATCGACGCTCGCCGCGCGGTGTCTGAAATACCGCTGAGGGGATCGACGCTCGCCGCGCGGTGTCTGAAATACCGCTAGGGGATCGACGCTCGCCGCGCGGTGTCTGAAATACCGCTGAGGGGATCGACGCTCGCCGCGCGGTGTCTGAAATACCGCTAGGGGATCGACGCTCGCCGCGCGGTGTCTGAAATACCGCTGAGGGGATCGACGCTCGCCGCGCGGTGTCTGAAATACCGCTAGGGGATCGACGCTCGCCGCGCGGTGTCTGAAATACCGTTGAGGGGATCGACGCTCGCCGCGCGGTGTCTGAAATACCGCTGGGGATCGACGCTCGCCGCGCGGTGTCTGAAATACCGCTGAGGGGATCGACGCTCGCCGCGCGGTGTCTGAAATACCGCTAGGGGATCGACGCTCGCCGCGCGGTGTCTGAAATACCGCTGAGGGGATCGACGCTCGCCGCGCGGTGTCTGAAATACCGCTAGGGGATCGACGCTCGCCGCGCGGTGTCTGAAATACCGCTACGCCGCTACAAAAGTTCGTCACGTTTCATGAGAGCTTGAAGGTGGCAACTGCCCTGGCCGCGCCGAGCTGGCCCCCCCTTCCCCCTTAGAATCCTAGCGGACTGAGTCAAGAGCGGTCGGATCAAAGATCCGGGATTTCTAAAAGTGGGATTTCATCCCTTACTATAATAGTATAGATTTAAAACGGGACATTTTGAAATCCCGATGTGAATTCACACGGTTCCAGAAATCCCACCGGGGCGGGATTTGTCTTTGCTTATGCAAGATGATCGACTTTTATTTTATGACGAAACTTTTGTAACGCCGATGAGGGGATCGACGCTCGCCGCGCGGTGTCTGAAATACTCGGGCTGAACAGGACCCCAAGCGAAACGTCTGTGAATTTTGCTATGTTCCGGGTTGCTTATTTGTTTGCTCGATGTCGTTCTCGCGCGCGGTTTCTTTGGCGTTGCTGGACGCTCTTCGCGATGCCGCAGCGCATGGTCGGGCCCCGACTCGCCTGGGCCCCGCCGCGGAGTCCGTGGGCCCTGGCCCCAGAATCAAAGGAGATCTGCGCCCTTGAGTCGAGGGCTCTGGACGCGGGGTCCGCGGGGCCCCAAGTACACAGGCCACCCGCGCGCGCTGGGCTTGCCCCCCGAGATGCCACCGGACGAGGCCACCGAAAGCTGCCCCGAAAGATGGCAGTTTCACATCGGCCGAATTATTAGCGAAAGTTGGGTGAATTATCTTCGGTCTTGTTTTTAACAGTGCGGAGCACCATCCGAGGCGTCGACGGGCAAGATTCGGAGCCCTTACGCGGCGCGATTCGGAGCCCCATTCGGGACGTCGATGGGCAAGATTCGGAGCAGGAACGCGGCCGCCGCAGGCAAGATTCGGAGGTGGGATTCGGCTACATGAGGTGCGATCAGCGCCGCCCTCAGCAGCCTCTCAGAAGCATCGGAGGAGCCCCTTGGGAGCTTCTCCGGAGCCTCTCAGGATCATCTCAGACTCTTCGCGCTCGCGCCCGCGCAAAGGCGGGCTCAATGCCCCCCCGGCGCTGCGTCGTGAAATGGAGCGTGCGATTTGCATCTTTCAGATTTGAAGAGGAAGCCGCATTCACATGCCATCTTGGGGGGGCAGTTCAGCCCGAGAAATACCGCTAGGGGATCGACGCTCGCCGCGCGGTGTCTGAAATACCGCTGAGGGGATCGACGCTCGCCGCGCGGTGTCTGAAATACCGCTAGGGGATCGACGCTCGCCGCGCGGTGTCTGAAATACCGCTGAGGGGATCGACGCTCGCCGCGCGGTGTCTGAAATACCGCTAGGGGATCGAGCTCGACGCTCGCGCGCGGTGTCTGAAATACCGCTAGGGGATCGACGCTCGCCGCGCGGTGTCTGAAATACCGCTGAGGGGATCGACGCTCGCCGCGCGGTGTCTGAAATACCGCTAGGGGATCGACGCTCGCCGCGCGGTGTCTGAAATACCGCTGAGGGGATCGACGCTCGCCGCGCGGTGTCTGAAATACCGCTAGGGGATCGACGCTCGCCGCGCGGTGTCTGAAATACCGCTGAGGGGATCGACGCTCGCCGCGCGGTGTCTGAAATACCGCTAGGGGATCGACGCTCGCCGCGCGGTGTCTGAAATACCGCTACGCCGCTACAAAAGTTCGTCACGTTTCATGAGAGCTTGAAGGTGGCAACTGCCCTGGCCGCGCCGAGCTGGCCCCCCCTTCCCCC
>CAUYUJ010008047.1:64075-76575 GCA_963575745.1 Prorocentrum cordatum | reverse complement strand
CAAGACGCTACTGCCGCATCGCGCTCGGCTGTCGGGGGGTCCCAATGTGCCCGCACTAAGAGTCGCTCCGGCGAAGGATTACTCTTACGTCTAGTCGACCTCTGGGGTCCTAAAGCACGGTTCTGGCCTAGAATCTCAGGAGGGCCCAGAGCATCTGGTCCACTTCATCCCTTCCTCGCTCACTCACTCCGTCTCCACCCTCTTCCTTACCCATCAGGGGTCTGGCCTGGAGCGCCGCGGCCTGGTCGTGGGGCCCCTTTCTGTTTGGAGGGTGGCAAACTATGCCTGGCACTGCTATGGCTGCACACCCGCCCCTCGGGAGGGCCCAGACATCAGGCGTGACGGGGAGATCGCGACTAGAGGGAAAGAAAACGGGGACCATGACCAAGACGGGGCGCAAAAACGTCGTGCCGATCTTGGTCACCGTCCACCTTGGTCATAGTCAATTCGTGGATGATCTTCGCGCATCGTCGACGGCCGACATGAACCAAGACCAAGATCGGCATCGACAAGATCCCACGACGTCTTGGTCATGGTCCCCGTATTTCCTCTCGAGCGACCGCAGGCCTTTCCTGTCTGGGACTCCAGGGGCCCCGCTGCAGAACGATCCGGGATCAGAGCACGGTCCCCAGAACCGGGTCGAGAAGCGTTGAGACCCCACGTCACGGACAGAGCGCGGCGTCGAGACGAGATGTCTGAGAAGTGTGAGGCGAACGTGATGGGACGCATCAGGACATATTAATACTATGTGTCCTTCTCGGAGGCGTGCGTCCAGCCCGAACGTATAGTACAAACATCCTGCAGCATGTCGCTTCCCGAGCGTAATGGCCAGAAATCGCCCGCCACGAATCAGATACTATAAGATTTCTCGGCGCACGCGTCGCCCCAGGGGGGACGACGCACACATTGAGTCAGTATGTTAGTGCGACGCCGAGGGCAGGCTGCAGACCATGCTGCCTCTTCTGGCGCGGGCCAGAAGCGCGCGCGCGCGCGCTGCAGCACAAGAACGGAGCAAGCCATACGCAAGAGCGCGGAGCCCGTGAGGGCTCCCGTTCCACCCCGTCTCCGTCGCGCCCCTGCCCCATGCCCCGGTGGGGGAGGCAGGCTAGGCCGAGCCACTGCCACCCACCAGCGCACCCGCAATGCGCAGAAAGAAAAACAGGAGCTGCTGCTTAACGATGTCTTGACATTAATATGCCCAGAGTGGCAAGCCCCGCATCGCAGGCGAAGGGCGCTAGCGCGGCCTACCGCACGCAACACAGCCAGGAGCAGGAGGAAGAGAAACTGCGTCTCCCACTGAGCTCCGACGTCGCGAAAAACATGCAGCCTCGTCCGGAACCACGACTGGAGCCATGAACCCCATCTCACTCTCGAGCCGGGTCAATGCGTGAGGGCCCCTGGGCCCAAAAAACTCATTGAGAACGCCTGCTTGACCTGATTCAGCCCCTCGTCATCAGATTATCCTCCTCGCCTCCAGTGAGAGAAGAGGGAGGAGAGGGAGGAGAGGGAGGAGAGAGAGGAGAGGAGGAGGAGGAGGAGGGGGAGGAAGGGGAAGAGGAGGAGGAGGAGGAGGAGGAGGAGGAGGAGGAGGAGGAGGAGGAGGGGGAGGGGGAGGGGGAAGAGGAGGAGGAGGAGGAGGAGGAGGAGGAGGAGGAAGAGCCCCCCCCTATGGTGCCGCGAGCTCGGCATGGCGGAAGGTTGTGTTTTGGCCTGCGGCGCCCTCGCGGCTGCACGCAAGAGCGGCCCTGGGTACAACAGTGGAGACGCGGGGGGGACAAACACGAGAGCGCAAGACAGTACTACAGTCAACCCGTATCATAAGGATGTGCGATACAGGTAAGTGCCTTGGACGCCCACGTCGAAGCTCTTCGAGCGGGGCGCGGCCAACGAAAGCGGCCAAGGATGGGCCGAGGAGGCAAGGATGCGAGGGTACCCTTGGGAAGGTTGCCCATCCTTACCATGCGGGGCGTCTGTACTGTCGCACCGCGTTCGGCAATCGGGGGACCCCAATGGGTCCGCACCAAAGGTCACTCCGGCGAAGGGTCACTCTTTTGTAGTCGACCCTCACAGGGCCTCGAGACCGTCAACGAAGCGACTCGGGATGAGGAGCCGGTCCAAGGAAAGGGTCGGGACCTTAGCTGCCCCGATACGCGACACACAACACGTACCGCATTGATGCGAGATCAACACGTGGACCGAAAACGTAGGTCGTAGGTCTGACGCGATGCGTTCGCCAGAACGTGGGCCAATACGTTGAGCCAGCACGTAACGTAGTGGAGAGGACGTTCTGAGCACGGCACGTGTTGCGTATATCAAAACGGGCGCATCGAGGCAGCACGGGCTTGTGGGGACATCCGGGGGCCCACGCTGCGAACCAAAAGACACGACGCCGGAGGTCTGGGCCCCTGGATTCACACTTCCATCACCTTCCCCTTCCCCTTCCACCTCCTTCCCCTTCCCCTTCCACCTCCTTCCCTCCCCCATCCCCCTTCCTTTCCCTTCCCCTTCCCTTCCCCTTCCATCACCTTTCTTCCCCCCTCCCCCATTCCCCTCCCCTTCCCTCTCCCTCCCCTCCTCCTCCCCCAACCTCCCTCGCCAGACCCCTCTCCCATACATCTCCCCTCCTGGCTGAGCTGCCTTACGGCAGGTTCCTGCCTCGACGACCCCTCCCCTTCCCTCTCCCTCCCCTCCTCCTCCCCCAACCTCCCTCGCCAGACCCCTCTCCCATACATCTCCCCTCCTGGCTGAGCTGCCTTACGGCAGGTTCCTGCCTCGACGACGTCGGCACTGTTCACGGTATAGTACCACGACACATCCTGCGTGCGTGTGGACACCATCCTTCGTCTGTGTGGATATCGCGCCGTTGTGTGCTTCAGTTTTCTCCAGGCCCAGGGCCCCGAAAAGAGCACCCAGAGGACGCTCCATACCTGGCGTCGCCGCCGCGCAGAGGCGGCAACGACCTGCCGCATCCGCGCGGGAAAACGCGGAGGGTGGAGGTCGAATGCCCTCCTCCCCACTTCGTGCCGCCTGTGTCAGCACGAAGAGAGAGGGTCAGCGAGGCAAAGCGTTCTAGGAACTGGTCGCCGACTGCGGGCCCCTCGGGGCCCTTCACGGGCCCGGGGACCGTGAAAGGAGCCACCCTGGATGCAGAACCGCTCCCGGGGAAAACCCTACGGGTCCAGGGCCCGTTTCCCTCAGGACCCGTTTCCCTCAGGAGGAGGGGGAGGAGGAGGAGGAGGAGGAGGAGGAGGAGGAGGAGGAGGAGGAGAAGGAGGAGGAGGAGGAGGAGGAGGCGGAGGAATGCCCTCCTCCCCCTCCTCCCGCTCCCTGCCGGCTCAGCCTCCCCCGACCTCTCCTGGACGCCCTCCTGGCCAGTTCTGCGTCCGGCAGCGGCCACGAGGAGGCGTCCCCGAGGTGTTCCGTCTCCTCGTCTTGAGGCACAAGCCTGCTTTCGCCTCCCTCCGCCTCCCTTGCTGGTCGAGCCTTGTTCTTCAGGCGCTCCAGGGCGGCCTTCTGCCGGTCGGCCTTGGACAGCGTCTTCTTCTTCTTGCGCCCGAACTCGTCGTAGTCCTTCGGCAACCCTCTCTGCTCTCCCTCCTCGTCCCTCCTCGTCCCTCCTCGTCCCTCCTTGTCCCTCCTTTTCACTGCTCGCTCCCCTCCCTCCCCCGCCTCCCTTCCAGAGAATTGGTGCATCGACAGGCGCCACCAGCTCGCTCCTCTGTGGAAATGCTATGGCCGACGTGGTTGCTGGAGGGGCGGCTTAGTTAGCATGGTTGCTAGAGCCAGGAGAGGGTCGTGTCGATCAGGTCGAGCATCGAGCGCGTCTTTCAAGAATGCGGTTGCTGCGAGTAGCCTTCGACTCCATGGAGGCCATGGCTGAGCTGGCCAAGCAGGAGCGAAGACGCCTGGACAGGCGGACGGATCCGAGTGGTGAGAGGTGTTATCTTACTCCTCCTCCTCCTCCTCCTCCTCCTCCTCCTCCTCCTCCTCCTCCTCCTCCTCCTCGTATTATTATTCCTCCTCCTCCTCCTCCTTCTCTTTTTCTTCATCCTCCTCCTCTTCCTCCTCCTCCTCCTCATCCTACTCCTCCTCCTCATCCTCCTCCTCCATTCCTTTTCGCACCCCGAGGCCGTTCGCACCCCGAGGCCGGTGGAAAGGGCAGGCCGGGCGTTTCGCCTGAGATTTCCTCAGCACGTATGACCCTGATGCTCAAGAATTGACGAGAATTTCACAGATGGAGGGATGGTAGCTTTCAAATGTACCTCTCGCCTCCGCGCCACGCTCATTCGTCCTAAACAAATACATCAGCTTCACGGATTGAAGGCGGGTCGTTTTCAAACTGTGGCTCTCGCCTTAGCCTCGCGCACAGTCGTTCTAAATAGTTACCAGAGCTGCACGGACGGAGGGCGGTTCCTTGTCAAAATGTGGCTCTCGCCAGCGCCGTGCACATTCGTTATCACAAATGTGCAGGAGTTTCACGGATTGAGGGCGGTTCCTTGTCAAAATGTGGCTCTCGCCTATGCGCCGCGCACATTCGTTCTACAACTGTGTAAGAGCTTCGCGGATTGAGGGCGGTTCCTTTTCAAAATGTGGCTCCAGCCTATGCGCCGCGCACATTCGCTCTACAAATGTGTAAGAGCTTCGCGGAGTGAGGGTGGTTCTTTTTCAAACTGTGGCTCTCGCCTTAGCGCCGCGCAAATCCGATCTAAGCATCTGCCGAAGGATCACGGAGTAAGGGCGGCTCCTTTTCAAAATGTGGCTCTCGCCGTAGCGCCGCGCATTTTCGCTTTAACTCTATGCAACAGCTTCACGGATTGAGGGCGGGTCGGTTTCAAACTGTGGCTCTCGCCTTAGCGCCGCGCGCATACGGTTTAAAAGACTGCAGGAGTTTCACGGATTGCGGGCGGGTCGTTTTCAAAATGTGGCTCTCGCCTCAGCCTCGCGCACATTCATTCTACATGTTTGCCAGAGGTGCACGAACTGAGGGCGGTTCCTTGTCAAAAGGTGGCTCTCGCTTTAGCGCCGCGCACATTCGCTTAAAACATGTGCAACATTGTTACTGGTTGTCATGGCTGACGCACCAGAAACCATGTTCTGGAACGACTCAGGATTGCCAAGGCGCAACGGTTACGTTGATTCGCGGTGGTGAAGTCCCAGGAATGGCGTTCTGGCGCGATTCGGGATCACAAAGACGTAGCAGTCAGGTTCACTCGTGGCGTTGAAGTCCTGAGAATGGTGTTTTGGCACACTTCACCATGTTCACACGGTTGTCACCAAACGGAACACTTCCCCCAGTGAAAATGACCCCTTGTAGGGGCGTATGAAGAGAGATCTTAGGTTTGCACTGATCCTCCTCCTCCTCCTCCTCCTGCTCCTGCTCCTGCTGCTCCTCCTCCTCCTCCTCCTCCTCCTCCTCCTCCTCCTCCTCCTCATCCTCATCCTCATCCTCATCCTCATCCTCCTCCTCCCCCTTTGCAGCGTGTGTGGCCTCCGCCGTGCCCCGACACTGTGTCTGTCTCCGTCGGTGGAGGGCGTCGCCGTGCTCTCAGCTCATTGCCCTTGACTTGACGGCTCCCTTTGGTGGGCAAAGTTATACATCGCTGGCGGTGGGTGAACGAGCCTCACCGAATGCGATATCAAAAAGATGCGAATGTTTGTTTGGCCGCTGTATGTGGCATGCTTGTCGACCAGCAGCTTCCAAGGCTGGACAGAGAGTGTCTATAATGGGCCACACCACCCGTGCTGCTTACGTAACCAAGCAGACCAGCCATAAATGGGGGAGCTGTGGTCCTTACCCTCCTGGGGGAACCCATCGCATCGACGATCTCTCGAAAGGGGAGTCGAAATCGATGGGCCCCCCAGGGGGGTAAAGGCCACAGCTCCCCCAATTGTGGCTGGCCTGCCAAGACTGATGATAACCCATGGCCCAAGGTATATCGTAGATCCGAGTTGGCCAGGAGAGCCCAGAGGGGCTCTCATTCTGATTCAATAATGATAAGACACCGTCCTGGGACTCTTTTGGCAGCGCGCACAAGGGGGTAGGGGGAGGGGGAAAGGCTTCTTAGAAGCAGGGGTGCTTCTAAGGAGCTTTCCCCTCTCCCCCTACCCCCCTCTGGCGCGTGGCCGACTCTTACTCTTATTCTTACTCTTGCCCCTCCACCTACAGTGGGACCCTAGGCCAGAAGAATATCCCCCAAGAACACGCGACCATCTGCCGGCCAAATCGCACAGAACATCCAAGGGTGTCCTCCCCAGGATGCACCAGAACGCCAAACAAACACGAAGAACATCCAGGGGCACCCTCCCAGAACCGATCTCGCTCTGATGCCTCGGTCTGGCTGTACCTCCACCCCCATCCTTGCCCTCAGCTCCTCCAGCCCTCCCCTCTATCCTCAGTTCCTCTGCTTCCATCCTCCCCGCGCCCGAGCGCTCGGGGGCGTGCCAAAAGGGGAGTTCAGCCGTCCTCCGAGGTTCGAGGAGACCTCCTGGATGTGAGGGAGGGGAAACGTGGCGAGGAGGAGGAGGAAGAGGAGGAGGAGCGGGGTGAGGACGAGAAGGGCAACGAGGAGGAGAGGGAAGGAGATGGCGAAGAGGACGAGGAAAAGAAACACCAGGACGAGGAATGGGCTCGGATAAAAAACGGACGAGCTTCTTACACGATGGCGAGCCGACGGCCCCGCCACATCAACAGAGCGGCGCGAACGTCGTTTGATAGCGGCTGGGCCGCCCAGCAGGGACTCCACTCCATGAGAAGCAGTTTTTTGGTCTGCGGGGCGAGAGCGAACCTCTTCCGCTAAAATCTAGGCGGCCCACGCGCAGCTTTAATCAAGGAGACAGGGCACAGGAACTCCATGAGAAGCAGGCGTGTGCCAAAATCCAGCGGTAGGGGGCCGACTGCGGAGAGCCTGGGGACACCGGCGCTGCCCTCTCGCAGGGGAGAGGGGGGGGGCGCTTGCTTGAAGGAAGCGGGTCCTGAGAGGGAGGCGGGTGCTGCACCCCTCGGGACGTCCCCGAAGGGGCCCTGGGACGCACAAATAAATACACAGAGATAAAAGGGTTCCCCATATCTTCCCATATGTTCTGGGTTTTTGTCTTCCCCTCCACTCCCCATATTTTCCCATATCTTCTGGGGAATCGACGATTCATTGTGTCTGTGTGTGTTTTTCCCCTCCTGGTTCCCCCAGAACCAGCCCTTCATCCTGGGCAGCTCGCTCGCACAGCCCCGGGGCCCCGGGGAGGCTCCGGGCCCGAGGCGGGCGACAGTCCTCGAGACTCGGGGCCTGCCTTCCGTCGGCGGCGAGCCGATCCTCGCGCCAGCTGCCGCCCGCAGGGCCGCCCTCGTGCCCCTTGCCTCCGCCGACGTCCGCGGGCGGGCCCCCCGCTGCCCTCCGCCCAGGGTCGGGGGGGGGCCAACCCGCGGGCCCCTCGGCGGCGGGGCTCGCTCTGCAGCGCCCTCGCGCGGGCTCGATGGGTCCCGAGCACGGAGGTGTGCAGAGCCGGGCGGCGCGCGGAATCGCACGGCGGACGTCTCCCGGGAGGCTCCTCGAAGGGTCCCGCCGCCTGCGGGGGCGAGGCGACGCAGCCTCCGCTCGACGCAGCGGCCACCGCTCCGGACACGGTGGCCGCGAGCTCTAGTCAACTAGCGCTGGTGCCTGCACTGCCCCATTCCGTCCCAAGTCGCCCCCCCCTCACAAGTCATACACGCCTTCCCCTCCCCTCCAAGAGGCGCCCCCTGGAAAGGCCAGCTCTCTCTCTCTCTTGGCCTGCCGCTCAGGCGACAGCTCCGTCCGGAGAAGGACCTGCCTCGCACCCTTCCGAGGAGCCACAAGGAACACGAGAAGGTCCGATCGCACCGCCCAGCGAGGTGGCGAGCGAGAGGAGTGGAGTGGAAGGATGCTGTAACAGGCGCTGGTGCCTGCGGGCGACCACGGGGGGGAAAATCTTAGAGGGGACAGTCGGCGCCTGGCTCGAGCTCGAAGTCGCTGCCGGCCTCCCCCGAGGCCTCGAAAAGCCGAGGGGAAGCGGCAACCTACTGGCGAGGGTGGCTTCCGACTTGGCCACCTCGAGATCAAAGAACTCGCATGCCACACCGAGGGCCTTGGGGTGCTGACCTTAGTAGGCCCTGGAATCGACAGGGCCGAAGTTTTACCGGTTCCGTTTTGCCGTTACTTTTGCCGGTTCCGACACTGTTTTGTTTGCCGGTTCCGTTACCGTTTTTTGTCGCATCAATTTTCAAAAGACACTTTTTCGGAAACGGTAAAAAAATGGCCCTGCTGTTTCCGGGGTCCACTGAGGTGCTGACCCCTCCTGAGAGAAAGAACCCTGGACCTCTCACAGGGTGCGTTCTGCCCTGGATTTCGAGGCGGATCCAGCAGCAGCGATGAGGGTGAACAAGGGCGATAAGAGCGAGGGCGGGGAGAAAGAGGAAGGGGGAGAGATTTTGCATTGAATCCCCCTTCAAGGCATCTGCTCAGCACGAGTGCTACGCACCCGCGTAAAGGGAAGCATGTTCAAGAGCGCTCAGCTCGGAGACGGACCAACGGCCGTCAAGAAAACTCATGTCGGGGCTTCGTGCTGGAGAAACAAAAAAAACGTATGCGGAGGCCGCCCGGCTGAAAAAGAATACACCCTAGTCCAGGGCAGCCCAGACACGCCTCTGCACGGGAGTCGGCGTTTGCCCCCTGCGCCAGCGGGATGGAGACCGCAGCGCAGCCTCGAGTTCACAGCGCTTCCTGAGCAAAGGGCCGCCCGTAGGCACGCTCTCGGGCAACGGCCAGCACGGCCTGCCCGCTGCGAGGCCCCAGTAGATGTGCCGGGAGGCGCCGTGCCGAGGAAACGCCACGTCCCATTGCCTACATCCACGCAGAGGGAGCGCGCGGATGCGACGTCCTCATCGTCCGAGTTGTGCGAGTTCCGCTCCTCCTTCGGGTCCTGGCCTCGGAAGAGGAGGGGGGGAAGCGGGAACGAGGGTGGAGGAGAGGAGGACGAGGAGGAAGCGGAGGGGGGCTGTGAGGGCGACGAGGAGGCGGCGAAGCAGGACAAGGAGACAGAGAAAGAGGGGGAGGACGAGCAAGAACTGGAGGAGGGGGAGAAGGACGGACAGAACAAAGGGGCAACGGTGGTGGAGGAGGCGGAGGAGGAAGCTGTGTAGGACGAGAAGGGGAAGTGGGAGGACGATGAGGACAAGGAAAAGGAGGTGGGGAGGAGGAGAAAGGAAGGTGGAACAGGTGGTCCAATGCTTTCGACTGTTTTCTCATGGTTGCACCTGTTTTGAAAAGTTGCCTTAGTCTTTCGCGGGCGTCTTCTATGATTTCGGATGTTCCTCGAGACTTCCAGGGCTCGCCGCGGAGGAGGGAGTATGAGGGGGGCAGGGGAAAAGCAGGAGGAGGAAGAGGAAAAGCAGGACCAATATCGTGAGGAGGACAGGGAGAAGGAGCAGCAAGAGCAGGAGCGCGCGGGCCGGGAGAGCGGGAGAAGCCGGATGCGGGAGGCGGGGGAGGGATGAGCAGCAGGAACAGAAAACGCAGGAGGGGGAGGAAAGCGGAGGAAGAAGGGTCAGCTACGCGCAGGAGTGACCCTAGGTAAGGGTGACCTCTGGTGCGCGGTTTTGTGGGGGGCCGCGGGGTGACCAAACACAGGCCCGCAAGACGCTTCTACCGCTTCGCGTTCAGCGATCGGGGGACCCCGGTGGGCCCGCACCGAAAGATCACTCTGGCGAAGGGTCACTCTGAAGGTGCCCTGGGACACGCAAATAAATACACACAAATAAAAGGATCCCCCTATATTTTCCCTATATTTGGGGTTTCCGTCTTCCCCCCCACTTCCCATAGTTTCCCATAGTTTCTGGGGTATCGACGATTAATTGTGTCTGCGTGTGTTTTCCCCTCCTGACACTCGTACGCGTGATCGAAAAGGAGCAGCTAGGGAGGGGGAGGAGGAGGAGGAGGAGGAGGAGGAGGAGGAGGAGGAGGAGGAGGAGGAGGAGGAGGGAGGAGGAGGAGGAGGGAGGAGGAGGAGGGAGGAGGAGGAGGAGGAGGAGGGGGAGGAGGAGGAGGAGGAGGAGGAGGAACGAGGAACGAGGCTGGGCAGCGAGCTCTGCAGGCGGGCGGAGCCCGCGGCGCGACAGCACTCTGCGCAGGCAGGCGGCGCGCGCGGGGCGCGGGCGACCCGCGCGTGAGGCCGCCTGCTTCTTGCCCTCGGTGCTCGCCCTGGCCCCTCTGGTTAGGTCGGGCCTGTCCCCCTACAGGGGGATTTTCGACGAAAGGTTAAAAATACACACACAAAAAAAAGCAAAAGACGCTCCAAAAGTAGTCCAGGGACTATTTCTGGATTGTTTTTTGACCTTTTGGGGTATCTTTGGGGGTATTTTCAAGTTTTCGTTGAAAATCTCCCTGTAGAGGGGGACAGGCCCGACTTGACCCTCTGGGCTGCACGCAGGAGCGACCCCGGGCACCGGGCAAGAGTGACCTCCGGTGCGCGGCTTCTGGGGGGGCTGCCGGGGGGCCAAGTCCAGGCGCCCAAGCCGCTGCCATCGCCTCGCACTCGGCGAATTGTTCGGCGACTGGGGGGCCCCAGTGGGGCCGCCCCAATGGTCACTCCGGCGAAGGGTCACTCCCACGTGTAGCCTTTTGTGGGGCGTGTCCCCCTACAGGGGGATTTTCGACGAAAAACAAAAAGTACCCCAAAATGATCCCGGCAAAGCAACCTAACAGCGATGTGTAGGAGCATGTCTGGAAGCATCCCCCTTAAGATTCAGATGAGAATCCAGTTGTAGAGTTCTGCTGTTCTCGCAGTCGTAGTCGCATTCGCGATGACAGTCGCAGTGGCCTGCATTAGCCTCAGCCTCAGCCTCAGCCTGCCTCAGCATCAGCCTCAGCCTCAGCTTCAGCCTGCCTCAGCCTCAGCCTCAGCCTGCTCCTGCATCAGCCTCAGTCTGCCTGCAGCCTCGGCCTCAGCCTCAGCCTGCCTCAGCACCAGCCTGCCTCAGCCTCAGCCACAGCCTCAGCCTGCTTCAGCATCAGCCAGCCTCAGCCTCGGCCTCAGCCTCAGCCTCAGCCTCAGCCTCAGCCTGCTTCAGCCTCAGCCTCAGTCTGCCTTCAGCCTCGGCCTCAGCCTCAGGCCTGCCTCAGCCTCAGCCTGCATCAGCCTCAGCCTCAGCCTCAGCCTGCCTCAGCATCAGCCTGCCTCAGCCTCAGCCTCAGCCTGCCTCAGCCTCAGCCTCAGCCTGCTTCAGCCTCAGCCTCAGTCTGCCTTCAGCCTCGGCCTCAGCCTCAGCCTGCCTCAGCCTCAGCCTGCATCAGCCTCAGCCTCAGCCTCAGCCTGCCTCAGCATCAGCCTGCCTCAGCCTCAGCCTCAGCCTGCCTCAGCCTCAGCCTCAGCTGCTTCAGCCTCAGCCTCAGTCTGCCTTCAGCCTCGGCCTCAGCCTCAGCCTGCCTCAGCCTCAGCCTGCAGCCTCAGCCTCAGCCTCAGCCTCAGCCTGCCTCAGCCTCAGCCTCAGCCTGGCCTCAGCCTTCAGCCTCAGCCTCCTCTGCCTCAGCCTCCTGCCTCAGCCTCAGCCAGCATCATCAGCCTCAGCCTCAGCCTGCCTCAGCCTCAGCCTGCCTCAGCCTCAGCCTCAGCCTGCCTCAGCCAGCCTCAGCCTGCAGCCTCAGCCTCAGTCTGCCTTCAGCCTCAGCCTGCCTCAGCCTCAGCCTTCAGCCTCAGCCTCAGCCTCAGCCTGCCTCAGCCTCAGCCTGCATCAGCCTCAGCCTCAGCCTCAGCCTGCCTCAGCATCAGCCTGCCTCAGCCTCAGCCTCAGCCTGCCTGCCTCAGCCTCAGCCTCAGTCTGCTTCAGCCTCAGCCTCAGTCTGCCTTCAGCCTCGGCCTCAGCCTCAGCCTGCCTCAGCCTCAGCCTCAGCCTCAGCATCAGCCTGCCTCAGCATTCAAAATGTGGCCAAGGAATGGAATTCTGGGAACTCGAAGAACACGAAGTGGCCTACAGTTGGCTCCGGGCATTCAAAATCATGCCCAGGAATAGAGTTCTGGGAACTCCAAGAGCACGAAGTGACCTACAGTTGGCTCCGGGCATCCAAAATGCACCCGGGAATGGAGTTCTGGGAACTCGAAGAGCACGAAGTGGCCTACAGTTGGCTCCGGGCATCCAAAATGTGGCCCGGGAATGGAGTTCTGGGAACTCGAAGACCACGAAGTGGCCTACAGTTGGCTCCGGGCATCCAAAATGTGGCCCGGGAATGGAGTTCTGGGAACTCGAAGAGCACGAAGTGGCCTACAGTTGGCTCCAGGCATCCAAAATGTACGCCGGGAATGGAGTTCTAGCAGCGCCAAGAGCGATTTTGCGAGGAAGTCCCAAGCGATTTGGGCTTCGGCGGCAGCCGCCCCGGGTCCCGCCCGGACCCCCCTGTGGAGTCATCTGCTGCTCTCTTTTGACCCCACTAGAAACCTATCAGTGTTCGCTGTTAGGTAAATACCTCAAAAATGCAAAAACAAAAAAAAAAAAAAAA
>CAUYUJ010008047.1:41575-59075 GCA_963575745.1 Prorocentrum cordatum | reverse complement strand
CTCCTCGCTCCAGCTCCCGGAAGGTCGTCCTTCACGATCTCCTGCTCGGCCTGCCTGGGCTTCGGGGTCGCGCACGACAGGCACGACGTGCGCTTCTTGAAGTTGAGCGCCTTGCAGCTGGGGCACTTCCAGTCCTTCGGGTCATACGTGCCTGGGCCGCGCTCCTGCTCGTGCTCCCGCTGAGTGCCGGCCTCCAGCCCTCGAGGCTCGACGAGGGAGATCCTCCGCGGGCCTCCCTGCCTGCCCGGCCACTCGGGGGCCTCCGGGAGGCCCCCCGGGGACCCCTCGGAAAGCTCTGGGGGCGTCCGGAGGGCGTCCGGGGTCAGGGCTCGGGGCAGCAACCCAACTCCCCATCGTGCTCTCGGTCCCGTGCTCACGGTCCTGCTGATGCTCCGCGCCCGATCAAGAGTGCCTCTGCGCCGAGGCGGGCTCCAGAGGAGGCACCGAGCGACACGCGAGCCCGCGCACGCGCACACGCGGGCGCTGGTGAGGAGAGCGCACGGCAAGGCAGCCGCAGATTCGATCATCGCTATGGGTGTTCATGCTGCCGATGGTCCTCCTCATTCTCCATCCTCTCTTCGTTCTCCTCTTCTTCGTCCTCTTGTTCCTCCTCCTCATCATCATCATTCTCCTCCTCCTCCCCCTCCCCCTCCTCCTCACCTGCTCCGCTTTCTCCTCTCACCCTCATCCTCTTCTGGCTCGTCATCCTCAGCCTTGCAAAGATGTTGCTGCTCCCGCTAGTCATGCTCCTCTCCTCCTCCTCCTCCTCCTCCTCCTCCTCCTCCTCCTCCTCCTCCCCCTCCTCCTCTCCCAATCATCATCGTCCGCAGCAGCAACAGAGTGCTCTTCCCATACCCTTCTCCTCTGCATCTACTTTGGGCGAATCCTGAAGTGCACACGCACGATAGTTATGATGTTTCGAACGAGCCGAGGTGCACGACGTGAGGAGATAGTCGATCGAGCTAACGATGATAAGGATGACAAGCTCTGCCACGGCAGCGGCAACAACAGTGACAGACGGCTGCCAGACGCCGACACCGAAACTCCGATAGGCGAAGCGCGTGGGGCCGCGACGGATTGCGACGGAGCAAACATGCGCCTTGACAAAAGGAAGGCCTCACACAAAGGTGTGAGGGCACTGTGTGGGGCTTCCTTTGTGCCGCACACTGCAAAGTCTGCGTTCTCCGCTGACTACCCCAGACAACCCCAACCTAACCCGAAGACCCAAGTTTCCGATTGGGAGGGGGGGGTCCGGGGTCCATCTGTGCTGTTGTTCGATGCTCCCCCCCCCCGGACTGGAAGTGGAGGGCAGAGTTGGGCCTTCGGGCTGGGTTGGGTTGGTCTGGTGGGTGGTGATCCGCGGCATGCCGGCGGACATGTCCGAGCATCCAGCTCTGCGCCAAGACGACTCGGCGGCACCCCGGTGCACGCAGCGCCGCTCCGCGCGAGGGGGGCGCCGAGGAGGTCGAGGAGAGGGGTGGCGCGAGGCCTCCCGTGGGGCTCCTCACCATCAGCACTGCAGGCCGAAGAGAAGGAGGAGGGGGAGCAGGAGGAGGAGGAGGAGGAGAAGGAGGAGGAGGAGGAGGAGGAGGCGTTTCAAGGTTCTTCAACGGATCCGAGCTATCAGCACCAAGGGCGGGACACCAAGAAGTCCTGCCTCGCTGGAGCAAGAGCTCCATGAGTAGAGCCATCGTGCTACCAGAAGGACCGCTGAATCAGGCGCGAAGGGACTTTTCTAACCACAACAAACATCAGCCACGAATAGGTCCCACGACCTCGATCTGAGAAACGGCTCGAAAACCAGAGACCAGCGTGAGCCCAAAGTGGTCCTTGCTTCAGCGTCATAACTGTACGATCATGGGCCTTGGTGATGGAGGGAAGCGTGGCCTCCTCCACCTCGCTCTCCGCACCTGCCACAGCGAGGCCTGGACAGAGACTGCCCCAGCGCGCGACAACATAACCCCGCAACTCTCTTGAGAACGATCAACAAGTATGTCCGGGCACGGCCACCCAACAAACGACATGCTCGCCGGCCTGCCCAGCGCAGATGTCGCATTTGGCTATGCCTCACGTTCGCTCCACCAGCGCACGTCACCACGCCCGCATCGACCCTGAGACAACGGAGCGAGCTCCGAACCTAGAGGGGAACTCTTCCTGGAGAGGTTCTGCACCGCCCCTCTCAGTCGAGCACTGGCGCCGCGTAATTAGGGGGGGCCCAAAGTCGCACTGACCATCCTCGCGTCCCCTGCCTTTCGCTATGCTTCACGGTGTCCTCCCCCCCTGGGTGACGCTGCTGCTGCTGCTGCTGCTGCTGCTGCTGCTGCTGCTGCTGCTGCCCCCCCCCCCCCCCCCCGCACCCTCCTAAGCACCCTGGTGCCTTCTCATCACTCCCCACCCCTCTTACCCCTACTCCTCCTCCTCCTCCTCCTCCTCCTCCTCCTCCCTCCTCCTCCTCCTCCTCCTCCTCCTCCTCCTCCTCCTCCTCCTCTCCTTCTCCTGCTCTTCTCCTCCTTCCTCCTCCTGCTCCTCCTCTCCTCCTCTCCCTCCTTCTGAGCTCCTGCAACTCGTCATTAACCTCCCCCGTCTCCTCATCAGCTTTCTCCTCACTCACCTAATCCAACAGGCTTTTTCCCATGCCACCTTTTCGCCTGTGCGCCGCTGCACTTGCGCAGGCACCGCCAGCACTTATCTTTATCAGCGCAGGCGCGGCGCATTGCACGGCGCAGGCACCAAAAGCGCACCCAGTAAGAGGTCGTGGGCGTCGTGTGTGCACGTTGACGCGATCGCAGGTACCGCTGGTATTGTTATTCATAGGCGCAGGCATGCCACCCGTCTGGGGTTCTGAAACTAAAAAATGAACTCCTCCTCCTCCTCTCCTCCTCCTCCTCCTCCTCCTCCTCCCTCATCCTGCTGCTCCTCGTCCTGCTCCTCCCTCCTCCGCCCCTCATCTCCATGTTCCTCACTCCTCCTTTCCATTCCTCCTCCTCCCTCCTGCTCCTCCTAGTCCTCCTCCTCCTCCTCTTCCTCAATCTTCTCCTTCTCCATCTCCTCCTCCACCTCCTCCTCCTCATCCTCGTCCGTCTCCTCCTCCTCCTCCTCCTCCTCCTCCTTCTCCTCCTTCTCCTCCTCCTCCTCCTCCTACTCCTGCTCTACCCTTCTCCACATACCAGAACCCTCTCCCCTCCTCCTCACAATCGGAGGGCGAGTGCTGCCTGGGAGCGGGGGCCGGTTTGTCATCTCATGGCAGGCGCGCCCCCGATCGGACTGAGCACAGCGGCTGCCGGGCCCGAGAAAGACGACGTCAGCTGCGACGACGACGGCTGCGACGACAACGACGACGACGACGACGACGACGCCGGCGGCGGCGACGACGACGGCGGCGGCGACGACGACGACGACGACGACGACCACGACGACCACGACGACGGCGGCAGCGGCGGCGGCGGCGGCAGCGGCGGCGGCGACGGCGACAACGACGACGACAAAGACGACGGAAAAGACGACATCGACGCTGGCAATGACGACGACGACGACGACGACGACGACGACCACGACGACGACAACAACGACGACGACGACGACGACGACGTCGACGACGACGTGCTGCCGACGCTGCTGACGATGCCGAGGACGACCATCATGAGGATGGCTGGTTTGGGACTGTGCGAGAGAAGGAGGATCGGTTGTTGCTAGAAGTGGTCCTAAACAAAAGCTCCCCAGATGTTCGCGCCAGTGTTGAGCCCCTGTGGCCCTCTGTCCGAATCTCTGGGCACTGGACTCGTTCCTCATCCCGCTCTCTGCGCACTGCTTCCGCCCACGGCTACTCTGGCTCAGAGGGTTGGTGGGCGGGTTCACTCGCTCTTCCCAGTTGGTGGGCAAGGCCGCCGCTCGGGCGCGGCCACATAGCAGTAGGCTGCTCCGACGGTGGAGAAGGAGGCGCCTGCAATCAACTTGACCGTCTCATCTCAAAACATGATACGACGAACACACCGACACGATCTAGTTAGACCAGTGCCAGGTCTAGATCGGTAGCGGAGCGGTTCCGAACCTCCGAGCGGTCCTGATCCTCGGCTGCCAGGACAGCCGTGCCGGGCCTGGAGCGGCCGCGGCCAAGGCCGGCGCAGCACCACGAGGGCCGGCGGCGGTCACACCGGGATCGCGGCGAGCTGAAGCACCAACCTGGAAATGGGCAACCTGAAACCTCACATCGCACCGCTTCGATATTACGATGTTCGTCATGAGCGTACGAACAACTGTTTTGACTCGCGGGTCGAGAGCGCACCTCTTCCGGTCGAAGCTCTAAGCGGGCCGCGGGAAGCTTGAATTAACAAAGAGGGGGAGACAGAAGGAACGCGGCCTCACGGCAAGGCCAGGAGGAGGCAAAGCCTCGGGATCAGGCGGTGCCGAAAACGACGCGTTTGCAAAGGAACGCCTTGTACAGGAACCCGGTGGCGAAGTACCGGCAGAAGCAAAATGCTGTGGTTGGTGTTGCCGTCCACGGCTCATCTGCGGACCGCAGCTGGTCCGAGGATTCGGCCCTACGGTCAAGCCTCATGCGGAGTCCGACGAAGACCTGGAGCGCATCGACCACTGCGGTGAAAAAGGCCAGCGTCTCGGCCGGTGGAGGTGTTTCGACCACGTCGCGTCGAAGCTGAACCTGGCGACCATGCAGGATGTGGGCCTGCTCGCCCAGAACCACCTGCAGAGACTACGACGACCAGTGGGCGAGCTGCCGATATGACCGGATCGCGAGGCGCGAGAAGAGCGAGAGGGAGCCGACGACCCAGCTGCAGGTGACAGCCAGACATGTGAAGGTCATCGCGTGCCGCAACTACGCACGTGGTAGTTCCTTCGACGCAGAAGGCCGATCGTGACGAACAGATCAGCATCACAGGCGGCACCTGCGATATCGACCAGGTGACTCCGCATGTCCTGAACAAGTCTCCCGCGAATGCCATGGCCGAGCACGACAGGCGGACTGGTCGAAACAACGGTGGCTGTGACAAGGCCTACTGCGAGAGCGAAGGCGAGTTGGAACCAGGTGGGACTGAGCCAGGCGACGACAACGAACCGATCCTGGTGCTAGCCTCAGGTCGGGCATGTCCTCCTACAGGCGGATTTTGAACGAAAAATGCGAAGTAGTGAAAATAGTCTCAAATAGAAACAGATTGTCGAAGAATCGTCCCAAATTTTCCTCCTGTAGAGGGACATGCCCGACATAACGCTAGCCCCGTCGGATGATCACGCCGACACGGCGCCGCGAGTGTGCATGGGCCGCCGACGTGCACGACGTCGTGGATGGTCGCCCGCGGACGCGGCTGCGCCAGGTGGCCGAGCCCGAGATAGACAAAGGGGCCCCAAAGCAAACAAATGAATACGCACAAATCCCAAGAACGCCCATATTTTCACATATGCTCTTGGTTCTTGTCTCCCCTCCCCGCCTCCCATATTTTCCTGGGCTTCGGCGATCAATTCTGTCTGTGTTTTAATCCCCAGTAGCCTCCTGAGTAAGAGCTTACAGAAGCGGCGGGGCGCCAGGGTGACGCGAGCGGGTGCCCCTTCAGCTGCCCGCCGAGCATGGCCACGCCCTCCGCCGCGTCAGTCTCTTCGTGGACGGCGAGCCCCGCTGTCGCCAGGGCCTGAAACGCCACTCGCCCCACGAGGGTGATGGAGCCACCACGGTCCATGCCGATCACCGACGCACTGTCGACGCACAGCGAATGGGTCGACTCGCGCGGCAGGTTCGGCACCAGGGCGAAGCCGACGGCCCGCAGTTCAGACTTCAGCACCTCGCACTCGTCCAGCACCCACTCGTGAGCCTTCTGCACGAAAGCGCCCGGCTCCATCCCATAGCGGCGACGGCAAGTTGCGGGGAGAAACGCGCCCACGGCGGGACGCGACGTTGTTCTCGCCGATGCTCTTTTCGCCGATGCTGTTTTCGCCTCGGCAAACAGAAATTCGAGCGCAGGTAAGCAGGCAGCTTGTGTTGGTAGAAAACACGCAGGACGTCCAACCCCGCGAAGTTGAGGGGCTGGCCCTTCGGCGCTTCGAGGTCCGAAAAGCCAGCGGCGGAGAACAGGCTGACTGGAGGCGAAAAGTGAAACCTTGGTTGGTCCGCCTGCAATCCAACACCGCCGTGATCCGCCCATCCTTCTTGGCCACACAGAACGCGGACACGTCCTCGGTCTTGGTCTTACCCGTGACGAAAACGCCCCGCGAGACGCCTGACGTGACGAAATCGAGAAAGAGCGACCGATCTCGCTCCATCACGGGCTCCATATACAACCAGGGCACCCCTGCCCCCCCCCACGACTGCGTCGAAGCTCGGTGCCAGCAGCAACCACTGTCGAGGTTCAAGGCAAAGCATCGACTACTCCGTCCGAGTCGGTCAATGAGCCAGCCTGGCTGGCCACCCGTCTTGGGACAGCTCACGAAGCGCGGGGCGTAGGGCCTCACCGGTGCGTAGACACCGGCGGCCCAAAAATTCTGAGCAGGACCCCTGGGCCGACGCACCCGCGGGGGCCTCCATCTTGCGATGCAAACCAACGGACGCGTCGAAGTAAAAAAACATTCAGCTGCGAGACGCGCTCTGGCGTGCATCGTGGTGCGGTGCCACCCCAGGAGAGTCGAGGCACTTCACGGTGTCCCGAATACGCTCTTCGATCAGCTGCGTGCGTGAAATGCAAACACGAGTTGCACATGGAAGTCCAGGCGGAGGGGCGATGAAATGGGCGATGCTGGCACCGCAAGAGGTAGCAGAGCATCACCACGCAAGGTTTCTCAGGCAGGCCCACGGAACTGGCCCTCACGAAACGGCGATGGGGTCGAGCCACCTCCCGACCGCCAGCCCCAGGTCAACCATGGTTCTTCTTGTCAAAAGACGCGCTCTTCTCCTCCCTAACCTTCCGTCATTGTTCATGGATCTCGGCATCCTTGGCGATTTTCTCCGTAGCGTGCTTGGCGACCCCAAGCGCCATCGAAACACTCCGATGAGCACTCTGATTCGAGCGCCCTCTGTAGTGATCGACTTTTTCGATTTTCATGTTGCCCATGGTTTCTTCAGCCAACTAGCACGTGCGAGCCACGACCTGCAGGCACGCAAGGTTGGACCCGTCCATCTGGTCGCACGTCGTGGCCATCTCGCTCGCCAAAACGAGGATGTCGTGGATGTGGGCAGCCGCCGAGTCCATGGTGCAGCCGATCCACTTAATGCGCTGACCATCAGGGGCCCCGCCGTGCTCGAATATGACATTGCACACCCAATTGTAGCTCCTCTCCCCCGCGAGGGGGTAGTCGACAAGCACCTCCTGCTTCATCTGAGCGATGGCGCCACGGAACTCGCAGTGGCGACGACCCTCACGATTCAGAACGACAGGATCCCGCTGCCGAGCGTCATCGTTTTCCAAGTCGTCACGCAGATAGTCATGGAAAGATGCCGGAGTTCGTTCGGCCGGCACCGAGAAGCCGCCTAATATGCTGTACATCCCGCCCTCCCGCCAGAGGACGTCACCGACGTGCGGGGTCACCTCCTCGCAGCGCGTGCGCTCGTTGGCGACCGTCTTCACCACCCAGGCCATCCCAGGCGGCGCGGACCCCGCAGCGGTGAGCACCCTGGGCGGGGGCGTGGCGGGGCCTCCCGGTGGGCTCCCCGGGAAGCGGCGGAGGCGCCGACGACGACGACGACGACGACGACGACGACGACGACGACGACGACGACGACGAGGGCGGGGCCGACGGCGCAGCACGGCGGGGCCCCGCGCGAGGCCCGTCCGCCACGGCCGCCGTTTTCCTCGCCGGCCACCGGCGGCACTGTGGTACCGAGCCGAAGCGCACCGTGGGGATCCCACCGGGCGCCTCGCCCCCGCGCCTCGGACGGGTCGCCGTGGAAGCGGTGCACTTTGCCAGGCGGCCGCGGGCGCGCTGGCGTCGCTCCGGAGGTGAGCGAGGCCATGTTGGGCCCGTGGCCGCCCGACCCCGCCGCCAGGTCCTCGGAGGAAATGTCGCCGTCGCGGGTTACGACGGTCCAGCAAGTCGCAGGGCGATTCGCGTCCGCGGGACAGGTCAGGACCGGCTCGTGCCAGATGCCCTGGCCATCATCGTAGTGCACGGTGATCACGCGGCCTGGAAGCAACTCATTGAAGAACTCCGCCGCCTCGGCAGCGCTCCCCTCGGCCCTCAACAGGCGCAGCCTCGCTGGAACGAAGTCACCAAACGACCTGAATGAGGACGGCCTGACGCACGAACTCGCCGCGCAGCTTCCCGAGCTCGCCCGACAAGTTGGCGTGGGCTTCGCGGAGGCGGGCGAGATCGCTCAGGCACCTCGAGAGGCTGGAGGCGTAGGAAGTGGCAGCCTCCGCCTCGCGCACCTCGAACTGCCTCTCGAACACCCCCACGCGCTGGTCCCATGCGTCAACGGGACCGTCGCCTCCGCCCGCACGGACCAGACCAGGCCACTAGGCGTCCAGCGCGCACCATGCCCAGACAAGCAGCCAGGCCGGCGCGTGGGGGGCACGAGGGGCATGCGTTTCGGGTGCTCCCCAGGGCGAAAAAGACTTGACCAATATGATACGGACATGTGTGCCACATATCCTACACGTTCGCAAGACAATGATCCTCCTCATCATCCTCATCCTCCTCATCATCCTCATCATATACCTCTTCATCATGGCCACCAGCATCACCAGCAGCAGCATTATCAGAATCACCCTCAGCAAAAATCACATCCTTAGCCACCCTCATCAGCACGACCAGCAGCATCATCAGCATGATCATCACCCTCGTCATCACCAACAGAAACAAAAAAACTCGTGATCAAAATCGTCATGAACCTCATCCCTCTGCATATTCGGTATCGCAGTCCACTATCCATCCGTTTTCTCTTCCTCCTTCGTAACCTTTTCCTACTCCTCCTCCTCATTCCAATCAACCTCCTCATCCTCATGTTCGGCATCGTAATCGACCTCACCATCACCATCACTAACAGTACACGCATCATCGTCATCCTCATCAACATCATCATCATCATCATCATCATCATCAGCAGCATCATCAGCAGCAGCATCCTCATCCTCATCGCTGTCACTATCGGCACCAACATCAACACCATCAGTATCATCATTCTCTCCTGCTCCACCTCCTCCACGACATAATCATCACCATCCTTATCGTGGTCAGCACCATTAGCAACACCAGCAGCATCAGCACCATCACCAGCATCATGATAACCATGATCATCACCTCGTGATCATCAGCATCAGCAGCAGCAGCATCATCAGCATCCTCGTCATCGTAATCATCACCATCATATCAGCATCATCATCATCCTCATCATCATCATCATCATCATCATCATCATCATCATCATCATCATCATCATCATCATCATCACCATCATCATCATCCTGGCCCAGATACTGGTCCTCCTCCTCCTCCTCCTCATCCTCCTCCTCTCCTTCCCCCTCCTCCTCCTCCTCCTCCTCCTCCTCCTCCTCCTCCTCCTCCTCCTCCTCCTCCTCCTCCTCCTCCTCCTCCTCCTCCTCCTCCTCCTCCTCTCCTCCTCCTCTTCTCTCCTTCCTCCTCCTACTCCTGCTCCTCCTCCTCGTCCTCTCCTCCTCCTCCTACTCCTCCTCCTCCTCCTGCTCCTCCTCCTCCTCCTCTTCCTCCCCCTCCTCCTCCTCCTCCTCCTCTTCCTCCTCCCCATCGTCCTCATCCTCCTCTTCCTCTTTCTTCTCCATCATAATTCCTTACCCCACCTGCCACCGTACCACCCCCTGTGCTCTACTGTACTCTAGTGCAAAGAGTGTCACTGCCGCCATTCTCCCCACACAGCTACAAACCCAGGCGACTTCAAGCCAGGAGCCACAGCAGGTCGAAGAACGCCGCGGAGACCGGAGGGGCGGGTGCCCCTAGTTTCTGCCACCACCGTCCAGCTCCTTGCGTATCCTCTGCCGCCCCCGTCCCCCCAACCCGTCTCGCCACCCTCCCGCCGCCGCCCGTGCCCGCCCCGTTCCTCCTTCACCTCTCCTTTTCCGTCCGACCTTCCATCCATCCCCTTCCGGTCCCTTCCCCCCGTGCCTGCACCTACATCCCTCCCCTCCCCTCCACCCGTCCTCGTGCCGCCACCTCCTTCTCCTCCTCCCCATCCAACCTTCCGTCCATCCCTCCCCTCCCAACCAACAGGGGGTAACTATTTCTGTTTCGCGGCACCCGCCCCGCAACGACGACGACGACAGCTACGACTGCGACTGTGACTACGACTGCGACAACTACGAACACTTATGCCTGAGGAGCGCTCTCACGGAAAATCATAGCACAGAAACGAGCCTCAGAAGCTCGAGCCTCAGAAGCTCAATCCTCATAAGGACTGTCGAAGCTCAGGCTCCCCGAGGGCCCTGGGAAACTCCATCCTCAGAAACTCCATGCTCAGAAAGGTTGTGAGCAACGCCTTCGGCGAAGAATGTGTCGATCTAAAGTACAATCCTCTCACAAAAGTGCTTTAAACGTGTGTCGCGCAGTGTAGCCCAAGGGGGAAGTATTCACTGGGAGAAAGAGCCCCCCCAACATTACCCAGCCCGCCCAACAACAGAGGGAAAATATCTTTCGCAGCGAAGACGACAAGGCTTACGACTACGACTAAGATTACGACTACGATTGCGACTACCACCACGGCGACGATGACGATTACAACGACGACTACTATCACGATTGCAATCACGCTTATGGCCATGACTACAACACTACTACAACTACATCCACTGATTCCTATTGCAATCCGAATGGGAAGATACTCACACATCCTCGCGCGCGCAGCACAGCCCACAATTACTCCTTGGGAGAAACAACGCCCAAACATGATCCAGCCCGCCCAAAAATACAAGGAAAAGAATCTCGGCACTACAATACAAGGAAAAGAATATCGGCCGCGACGACGACAACGACGACAGCGACGACCACGACTACTACGATTGTAGGAGTAGCATTACTATTAGTAGTAGAAAGAAAAGTACTAGCAGAAGTAGTAGCAGTAGTAGTAGTAGTACTAGTAGTGGTAGTAGTAGTAGTAGTAGTAGTAGTAGTAGTAGTAGTAGTAGTAGTAGTAGTAGTAGTAGTAATAAGTAGTGGTAGTAGTAGTAGTAGTAGTAGAGAAAGTAGTAGTGGTAGCGTTAGTAGTAGTAGTAGTAGTAGTAGTAGTAGTAGTAGTAGTACTAGTAGTAGTAGTAGTAGTAGTAGTAGTAGTAGTAGTAGGTAGTAGTAGTAGTAGTAGTAGTAGTAGTAGTAGTAGTAGTAGTAGTAGTAGTAGTCGTCGTAGCCGTCGTAGTCGTAGTAGTAGTAGTCGTAGTAGTAGTAGTAGTAGTAGCAGCAGTAGTAGTAGTAGTAGTAGTCGTAGTAGTCGTAGTAGTCGTAGTAGCCGTAGTGTAGTAGTGTAGTAGTAGTGGTAGTGGAAGAAGAAGTAGTCATCGTCATAGTCGCTGTCGTAGTCGTAGCCGTAGTAGTAGTAGTAGTAGTAGTAGTAGTAGTAGTAGTAGTAGTAGTAGTAGTAGTAGTAATAGTAGTAGTAGTAGTGGTAGTAGTAGTAGTAGGAGTAGTAATGATTCTACCAATAGTGATAGAAGTAATAGTAGTGGTAGTCGTATGAGTAATAACCGTAGTGGTAGCAGTAGCAGTAGTAGTAGTAGTACTTGTTGTAGTAGTAGTAGTAGTAGTAGTAGTAGTAGTAGTAGTAGTAGTAGTAGTAGTAATAGTCGTGGTCAAAAAAAAAAGTGGTAGAACTAGTCGTAGCAGTAAAAACAAGAGTAGTAGTAGTAGCTGTTGTTATGGCAGCAGAAGTCGCAGTAATAGTAAAACTAGTACCAGTAACTGTAGTAGTAATAAAACTAGTAGTCATAGTAGTAGCAAAAAAAATAGTAATAGCCGTGCTAGTCGTAGTCGCAGTCGTAGTCGCAGTCGTAGTCGTAGTCGTAATCGTAGTCGTAGTCGTACTCGTACTCGTACTCGGAGCCGTAGTCGTAGTCGTAATCGCAGCCGTAGGCTTAGTCGTAGCCGTAGTCGTGATCCTAGCCCGAGTCGTAGCCGTGGTAGCAGTAGAAGTAGCAGCAGTAGTCGCAGAAGGTGTAGTAAGAAAAGCACAAATAGCAATAATGGTGGTAGTAGTAGTAGTAGTAGTAGTAGTAGTAGTAGTAGTAGTAGTAGTAGTAGTAGTAGCAGTAGTAGTAGTAGTAGCAGTAGCAGTAGTAGTAGTAGTAGGGGTGGCAGTAGTAGTAGTAGTAGTAGTAGTAGAAGTAGTAGTGGTAGTGGTAGTAGTAGTAGTAGTAGTAGTAGTAGTAGTCGTAGTAGTAGTAGTAGTAGTAGTAGTAGCAGTAGTAATAGTAGTAGTAGTAGTCGTCGTCGTATTGGTAGTAGTAGTAGTAGTCGTGGTGGTAGTAGTGGTAGCAATAGTAGTAGTAGTCGTCGTCGTAGTAGTAGTAGTAGTCGTAGTAGTAGTAGTAGTAGTAGTAGTAGTAGTCGTCGTCATTGTCGTCGTAACACAAGTAATACGCAATGTAGTCGTAGCCTGGGTTGCAGTCGCAGCCGTGTTCGTCGCCGTAGTAGTCGTAGTAGCAAGAATAAGAAGAGTAGTAGTACTAGAGTAGTAGTAGTAGTAGTAGTAGTAGTAGCAGTAGTAGTAGTAGTAGTAGTGGTAGTTGTCACCGTCGTCGTTTTCTCTATCTTATTCCTCCTCCGTCCCTCCTCGTTCTCCTCCTGCCCCCCCCCCCCCTTTTATGAGTAATAGCACATGCAATACGCATCGCGATCGTTGAAATTGTAGCATGCAAGAAAGTGGTATTACAAATTGTAACAATATACCTACGATGGAAAAAGTAATCGTAACCTTGAAAATAAAATAATGCGATAATAATAAAACTACGTATTACCGTAAGCGTAAAAGCAATCGAAACAGTGGAAGTGCTGCTGATTGTAATAGCACTAGTAATAGTAAGAATAGGAGCTGAGGGAATAGTACCAGCAATGACAAGAACATAATGATAATAATACTATTCGCTATGTTCCTAAACATGTCGTGGTAGTAGTTGTAAAGTCGGAATAGTAGTAGCGACAACAATACGAGCAATCGCACTCGCAATGGTATTCGCAATCGCGTTCTTACTCGCACCCGTAGTACGGAATCACAACAGTAGTGATACGATATAAGTATTATTTGAGAAAGGAAAGATAAAGTACTAGTATTACGGATAGCTCGAATAATAATAATAACAACAATGATAACACTAGTGATAGCAGTGATAGCAGTAGCAGTAGCAACGGTATTCGCAAAAGCCATAGTAAGAGTATAAGGAATAGAACTAGCGATGCCAATAAACATTATAACAGTAACATTAGCAGGAATAGTACTGCACTCAATACTAGTAACACGAACAGTGACAATAATACGAACACTAGTAATTGAAAGAGTAATGGTAATAGTAAAAATAAATGGAATAGTGATCGTCATAGTAATGATAACAAAAATACGAATAGCAATACTAGTAATAGTACTAGTAGTATGAATCAGAATGATAATAGTGATCGGGATAGTGGTTGAAAATAGAAAACAAAACTGCAATAGTGATGGAAATAGTAACACTACGAATGCCTCCTCGTGTCACGCCTAAGGAGGATCAGGACGAGGAGAAGGAGGAGGGGGGGAAGGGGGAAGAGAAGGAAGAGGTGTTAGGACTTGTCCCTTTCACCGACGAACGACAAGGGGAGACATCAAAACTAATGGCCCTTAGAGGTTATAATCATCATAACCACCACCATGATCATCATCAACATCAGTCACTGTCGTCGTCATCGTGAGCATCATCAGCCTCATCATCAGTATCGTAGACAGCATCGTCATCATCATCGTCATCACAGTCATCATCGTGATCGGCAGCCACTCCTTCGACACCTCCTCCTGCGCCTCCGCATTTCCTCGCGCTGCCATTCCGACGCGAGGCCGCGCACTAGGGGCTCCAGCGGCCCCGCCGCGAGCGTTGCGTGGCGGTAGCAGATCGCGTCGAACAGGCGGACGCACACGTGCGCGTCCTGCGCCGCGTACACCAGCTGCTCCTAGAAGGCTAAACAGCTGCATGAACATAAACTTTCGCAGCTCCGCGCAGACCTCTTGGATCGGCGCTGAACCCCCCTCCCCCCGCGCGCGCAGCGTGCCAGGGGCGGCGCTGGTGGTGCCGCCGAGGGGCTGAGTGAGCGCCGATCCTAGAAATCCGCGCGGACGGCGGGCGGACCTCTGGAAGTGTCTGCTTACGCTTGTGCCGTTGTGACATTCTTCGAGCTCCTCCCGCAAGGGCCTGCGGGCCCAGTCGGACACCTGCTCCGTCTTGTCCAGGCCCTTCCCGAGCACTGCACGGCTGAGCCCGGACAGGCCGCCCGAGACTGGGCCCGCCAGAGCACGGGGCGCCAGAACCCGAAGATCCAGCACACCACGCGCACGGTCAGGCAGCGCCTCCGGCAACGTGTAAGCCAGGCGGCCGAGGTCGTTGTCCAGGCCGTATCCAACTTTGAGCAGGACGGGCGACTCGAGCACATCGCGGAGCAAAGAAGCGGCGGCCGCGGATAGGTCTCCGTCGCCGCAGATTGCACCCATGTCGAACAACCAGACGCTCCGGCGGACGGCAACCTGCAGCAGCGATACTGGCGACCGCCTTTCCTGCGTCGTGGCGATCGGCCGGCCGCCATTCTTGACTGCCTACCAGACCACCCCAACCCAACCCGAAGACCCGGATTTCGGGTTGGGGGGGGTATGGGTTCCATACGTGTTTTTTCGATGTTCCCCGACCCCCCCCAACTGGAAATGGAGGGCAAATTGAGGCCTTCGGGTTGGGTTGGGGTGGTTTGGTGGGTGGTGAATTCTGCGCCCACTCCTGGCCCCCGGAATCTGGCCGCCACTCCGCGTCGAGACCAACAACCGGCAGCACTGGCGTCAGGGCCGAGTCTGAAGCCCGGGCGTCCGACTCGGGGCCCTCGGACTGGGCCGACAGCTCCTGCACGGCCAGCGCCAGCGAGGCGGCGTCGTCCACGAGATTCACGCGGGCTCTGTTGGGAGAAGATCAATACGCGTAAGAGCATAAACTTTCGGAAGCCCGCGCTGATTCGTTTGTTTCCATTGTTTACGTTTTGCTTTGGGCCCGCGCAGATTTTTTGCATCGGCGCTGGACCCCCCTGCCTGGCGTGCCGGCGCCGCCAGGGGGGGGCCCCAAGCGAGGACCTCCGAAAGTCCTTCGTCTCTGGAGACGCCGCCAGGGGCGGGGCCCAGCGCAGACCCAAGCCAAGGAGCCCGCGAGGACCTCCGAAAGCCTAAGCTCCTGCCGTGTTCTCTTCTTCCGTCTGTCGACTTCCAGCGCCAAGAAGCCCTCGGGAGGCACGGCCACCTGAGAGGGGGCAGAGGCCGAGGTATACAGCACGCTGCCTGGTCGCCCTAGCAGCCTGGTGTACCAACGCCACGGCTGGCCAAACCGTGAGGGTGCTGGACTGGAGAGTCTATACGCTGATCCCCTTGACGAAATTCCTGGGCCCCGTGGGGTCGACCAAACGACATTGTGTATACCCGGTCGTCTTCGCGTGGCGCGTCTTGTCTTCTAATTGTTCAGCCTGCGGGGGCCTTCACCAGGCCCCAGGACCGCAACAAAAACGACCTGGGAGCCACGTCGTTCCTCAGATCCGGGCGTTGCAAGCTTTCCACCCTGGGTCCCGGTTTGGGTCGGGCATGTCCTCCTACAGGCGGAGCTTGCAAGAAAATGAAGCATCGACAAAAATGCTCAAGATAGCCAAAACAAATCGAGAAATCGTCCCCGGACCATTTTTTGCTGTGTACGAATATTCCCCCTGTAATTGGGCGAGCAACGACATATGTACATGTACGCCCTCCGCGGTCTTGCCTGCACGAACGTCCGCGTTGACACGCACTCCAGGGGAAGCTAACCGCGTACGTGTACATATGTTAATGGCCTCTGAGTAATGGGACATGCCCGACAGAACCATGGGCGCCTTCGCTGGGCTTCGGGCCCCGAGGCTGGCACAGATCGCTCTGGCTCGAGACATGGCGCAGCACGCTGGGGTCTGGGGCTACTGCGGTCGTGACCCAAGAATCCGGCTGCTCCAAGTTGTTCGGTGCGTGCCCCGGCGAAAAGAAAGGAAGAACACCACGACGGAACATGTCCGTCACATCCAGGCGGCCCCTAAATCTACAACCACTCTCAAGCCGTGAGCGATGGCCGTGGCCGTTCGGTGCGTGGGCCCCGGAGGTCTTGGACCACTTCCCCATGGCCAGTTTTTCGCCCTGGATCGCCTATTAACGTTCCCGAGGCCCGGCGAGGGCCCCCGGAGGCCGAACACGGCCAAAAGCCGCCCGCCCCGCTGGTTGCTGGAGCGTCGGATCTCTGGGGACGTTTCGCGATGTTGCATTTCTTCGAAGGGGGTGACAACATTACAACGCCGGGAGCCGCGGCGCATCGCGCCCGCCCCTCCAGGCCACCCCGCCGCCCAGCTCGGTCAGCGGCCCGAACGTCTCTCTCGCGCGGCCGGCTGGCCCCGCCGTGCCGCCGACGGCCGCGTCCACGTGGACCTCCTCCAACACGCGGAAGGGCTCCGCCACGACGTCCACGACGCCCGCCCTCAGCTGCTCCTCTTGGCACGGAGGAAGCCCCCAATGCCCGACGGTACCCGCTGTCTTCTGTTCGCTCAGCCCCGGGACCGGGGCGTCTCCCTTCTTGTCGCACCAAGTTTTTTCGGTAACCTTCGGGCTCCTGGGGCCTTCACGGGTTGATCCGGCTGGAGAAATGTTGTCGGACGTTGGGGTCGAGGGTTCTGGTTGATTTTTGTCAACGATGTTGCATTTTTGGCGCCACGTCCGATCCCATGGGGTCCTAGCGATCTTTCCCAATACTCTGATATCTAGAAGAGGATTTCGGGTTCCCGGACCGTCGCAACAGAGTCCAAAACGAAAAACTCCCCCCGCCCCCCAGGGAAGGGGTCGGGACCTGGTCCTGGCTGAAAACACCTACCGTCGGACGTCTGGAATCGAGGCCTGGAAGGACAGGGTCTTGCGCTTGCCTCGCCGTGTCGGCACCCGGGAACCATGCGCTGGGCCTCGGGGCCCCCGGGCGCCATGCGCTGGGCCCTGGGGCCGTCGACGACAGGACGCAGGACGAACGGGTGGTCCTGGGGAGAGCCCAGGTCTTCCATAGGACCCGCCCCCCCCAGGACAAGCTTCTGGAGTGCGCCGAAGGGGAGGGCTTCGAAGAAGAGGGCAGGCGCATCATGACACGAAGTACGTGCGCGGACGAGGGGGGGGGGCCTGGGGGCGTAATGGAAAGAGAAGAAACATCCTTCGATGAGCCGTCATAGCGGTGCGATAGCGGTAAGACGGGACGAGCGAGGTGACGGCGATTCCCCTTTTCATGGGGGGCGGTGCCAAGTGGCCTAAACGCAACGCACCTGCCATCCCCAAGAACTCGATGCC
>CAUYUJ010008047.1:27500-41475 GCA_963575745.1 Prorocentrum cordatum | reverse complement strand
TCGTGCTCTTCTAGTTCCCAGAATTCCATTCCTGGGCCACATTTTGAATGCTGAGGCAAGCTGATGCTGCGGCCGAGGCAGGCTGAGGCTGAGGCAGGCTGAGGCTGAGGCCGAGGCTGAAGGCAGACTGAGGCTGAGGCTGAAGCAGCCTGAGGCTGAGGCTGAGGCAGGCTGAGGCTGAGGCTGAGGCAGGCTGATGCTGAGGCAGGCTGAGGCTGAGGCTGAGGCTGAGGCTGAGGCCGATGCAGGCTGAGGCTGAGGCAGGCTGAGGCTGAGGCCAAGGCTGAAGGCAGACTGAGGCTGAGGCTGAGGCAGGCTGAGGCTGAGGCTGAGGCAGGCTGAGGCTGAGGCAGGCTGAGGCTGAGGCTGAGGCAGGCTGAGGCTGAGGCTGTGACTGCGACTGCCGTTGCCACTGCGACTCTCATCGCGAATGCGACTACGACTGCGAGAACAGCAGAATTCTACAACTGGATTCTCATCTGAATCTGAAGGGGAATGCTTCCAGATATGCTCCTGCACATCGCTGTTAGGTTGCTTTGCCGGGATAATTTTTGTTTCCCTCGAAAATCCCCCTGCAGGGGGACACGCCCGACTGAAGAGCAGCCGCTGCCCAGCCACCGGCCCCAGGGCCTGGCGGCCCAGCAGCGGCCGCTGCCGGGGAGGAGGGGCCGCGCCAGCTGGGGCCTGCGCAAATTAGGCACGCAGGGGTCGATTACACTTCTCTCGGGCCTGCCCCCCCTACAGGGGGATTTTTTCGACGAGAAATAAAGAATACCCCCCAAATAGTTAAAACACAGTCCACACATAGTCTGGGGACTATGAGTTTTTTTTTTTTTTTGTTTTTGCATTTTTGAGGTATTTACCTAACAGCGAACACTGATAGGTTTCTAGTGGGGTCAAAAGAGAGCAGCAGATGACTCCACAGGGGGGTCCGGGCGGGACCCGGGGCGGCTGCCGCCGAAGCCCAAATCACCTGGGACATCCTCGCAAAATCGCTTTTGGCGCTGCTAGAACTCCATTCCCGGCGTACATTTTGGATGCCCGGAGCCAACTGTAGGCCACTTCGTGGTCTTCGAGTTCCCAGAACTCCATTCCCGGCGTACATTTTGGATGCCCGGCGCCAACTGTAGGCCACTTCGTGGTCTTCGAGTTCCCAGAACTCCATTCCCGGGCCACATTTTGGATGCCCGGAGCCAACTGTAGGCCACTTCGTGGTCTTCGAGTTCCCAGAACTCCATTCCCGGGCCACATTTTGGATGCCCGGAGCCAACTGTAGTCCACTTCGTGCTCTTGGACTTCCCAGAACTCCATTCCTGGGTATGATTTTGAATGCCCGGAGCAAACTGTAGGCCACTTCGTGTTCTTCGAGTTCCCAGAATTCCATTCCCTGGCCACATTTTGAATGCTGAGGCAGGCTGATGCTGAGGCTGAGGCAGGCTGAGGCAGGCTGAGGCAGGCTGAGGCTGAGGCCGAGGCTGAAGGCAGACTGAGGCTGAGGCTGATGCAGGCTGAGTCTGAGGCTGAGGCAGGCTGAGGCTGATGCAGGCTGAGGCTGAGGCAGGCTGAGGCTGAGGCTGAGGCTGATGCAGGCTGAGGCTGAGGCAGGCTGAGGCTGAGGCCGAGACTGGCGGCAGACTGAGGCTGAGGCTGAAGCAGGCTGAGGCTGAGGCTGAGGCAGGCTGAGGCTGAGGCTGAGGCAGGCTGAGGCTGAGGCAGGCTGAGGCTGAGGCTGAGGCTGATGCAGGCTGAGGCTGAAGGCAGGCTGAGGCTGAGGCCGAGGCTGAAGGCAGACTGAGGCTGAGGCTGAAGCAGGCTGAGGCTGAGGCTGAGGCAGGCTGAGGCTGAGGCAGGCTGAGGCTGAGGCTGAGGCAGGCTGATGCTGAGGCAGGCTGAGGCAGAGGCTGAGGCTGATGCAGGCTGAGGCTGAGGCAGGCTGAGGCTGAGGCCGAGGCTGAAGGCAGACTGAGGCTGAGGCTGAAGCAGGCTGAGGCTGAGGCTGAGGCAGGCTGAGGCTGAGGCTGAGGCAGGCTGAGGCTGAGGCAGACTGAGGCTGAGGCTGAGGCTGATGCAGGCTGAGGCTGAGGCAGGCTGAGGCTGAGGCCGAGGCTGAAGGCAGACTGAGGCTGAGGCTGAAGCAGGCTGAGGCTGAGGCTGAGGCAGGCTAGGCTGAGGCTGAGGCAGGCTGATACTGAGGCAGGCTGAGGCTGAGGCTGAGCGCATGCAGGCTGGGCTGTGAGGCTGAGGCCCGAGGCCGAGGCCGAGGCTGCAAGCCGACTGATGCTGAGGCTGAAGCAGGCTTGGGCTGAGGCTAGCAGGCTGAGCTGATGCTTAGGCCCGGCTGAGCTGAGGCTGCACCGGCTGGATGCAGGGCTGAGGGTGAGGCAGCTCGAGGCAGAGCCGAGGCTGAAGGGCAGACTGAGGCTGAGGCTTGAAGCAGGCTGAGGCTGAGGCTGAGGCTGAGCTGAGGCCGAGCTGCCTGAGGCCGAGCTGAGGCAGGCCGATGCTGACGCAGGCTGAGGCAAGTGCTGAGGCTGTAGCAGGGCTGTGGCTGAGACAGGCTGAGGCTGAGGCCGAGGCGCAGGCAGACCGTCAGGGAGGCGCAGGAGCGAGCTGAGGCTGAGGCTGAGGCAGGCTGAGGCTGAGGCAGGCTGAGGCTGATCTGAGGCAGGCTGAGGCTGAGGCAATGCAGGCTGAGGTAATAATAACGCGAATGCGACTACGACTGCGAGAACAGCAGAACTCTACAACTGGATTCTCATCTGAATCTTAAGGGGGATGCTTCCAGACATGCTCCTACACATCGCTGTTAGGTTGCTTTGCCGGGATCATTTTGGGGTACTTTTTGTTTTTCGTCGAAAATCCCCCTGTAGGGGGACACGCCCCACAAAAGGCTACACGTGGGAGTGACCCTTCGCCGGAGTGACCATTGGGGCGGCCCCACTGGGGCCCCCCAGTCGCCGAACAATTCGCCGAGTGCGAGGCGATGGCAGCGGCTTGGGCGCCTGGACTTGGCCCCCCGGCAGCCCCCCCAGAAGCCGCGCACCGGAGGTCACTCTTGCCCGGTGCCCGGGGTCGCTCCTGCGTGCAGCCCAGAGGGTCAAGTCGGGCCTGTCCCCCTCTACAGGGAGATTTTCAACGAAAACTTGAAAATACCCCCAAAGATACCCCAAAAGGTCAAAAAACAATCCAGAAATAGTCCCTGGACTACTTTTGGAGCGTCTTTTGCTTTTTTTTGTGTGTGTATTTTTAACCTTTCGTCGAAAATCCCCCTGTAGGGGGACAGGCCCGACCTAACCAGAGGGGCCAGGGCGAGCACCGAGGGCAAGAAGCAGGCGGCCTCACGCGCGGGTCGCCCGCGCCCCGCGCGCGCCGCCTGCCTGCGCAGAGTGCTGTCGCGCCGCGGGCTCCGCCCGCCTGCAGAGCTCGCTGCCCAGCCTCGTTCCTCGTTCCCCTATCCTCCTCCTCCTCCTCTCCTCCCCCTCCTCCTCCTCCTCCTCCTCCCTCCTCCTCCTCCCTCCTCCTCCTCCTCCCTCCTCCTCCTTCCTCGCTCCTCCTCCTCCTCCTCCTCCTCCTCCTCCTCCTCCTCCTCCTCCGCCTCCTCCCCCTCCCTAGCTGCTTCCCCTTTTCCGATCACTGCGGAGCGAGTGTCAGGAGGGGAAAACCACAACAAGCAACATTCAACAGTCGCAATCGAAGCTCAAACACACAACCGAAGTAGGACGAGACCCAGTGCACGCAGACACAATTAATCGTCGATACCCCAGAAACTATGGGAAACTATGGGAAGTGGGGGGGAAGACGGAAACCCCAAATATAGGGAAAATATAGGGGGATCCTTTTATTTGTGTGTATTTATTTGCGTGTCCCAGGGCACCTTCAGAGTGACCCTTCGCCAGAGTGATCTTTCGGTGCGGGCCCACCGGGGTCCCCCGATCGCTGAACGCGAAGCGGTAGAAGCGTCTTGCGGGCCTGTGTTTGGTCACCCCGCGGCCCCCCACAAAACCGCGCACCAGAGGTCACCCTTACCTAGGGTCACTCCTGCGCGTAGCTGACCCTTCTTCCTCCGCTTTCCTCCCCCTCCTGCGTTTTCTGTTCCTGCTGCTCATCCCTCCCCCGCCTCCCGCATCCGGCTTCTCCCGCTCTCCCGGCCCGCGCGCTCCTGCTCTTGCTGCTCCTTCTCCCTGTCCTCCTCACGATATTGGTCCTGCTTTTCCTCTTCCTCCTCCTGCTTTTCCCCTGCCCCCCTCATACTCCCTCCTCCGCGGCGAGCCCTGGAAGTCTCGAGGAACATCCGAAATCATAGAAGACGCCCGCGAAAGACTAAGGCAACTTTTCAAAACAGGTGCAACCATGAGAAAACAGTCGAAAGCATTGGACCACCTGTTCCACCTTCCTTTCTCCTCCTCCCCACCTCCTTTTCCTTGTCCTCATCGTCCTCCCACTTCCCCTTCTCGTCCTACACAGCTTCCTCCTCCGCCTCCTCCACCACCGTTGCCCCTTTGTTCTGTCCGTCCTTCTCCCCCTCCTCCAGTTCTTGCTCGTCCTCCCCCTCTTTCTCTGTCTCCTTGTCCTGCTTCGCCGCCTCCTCGTCGCCCTCACAGCCCCCCTCCGCTTCCTCCTCGTCCTCCTCTCCTCCACCCTCGTTCCCGCTTCCCCCCCTCCTCTTCCGAGGCCAGGACCCGAAGGAGGAGCGGAACTCGCACAACTCGGACGATGAGGACGTCGCATCCGCGCGCTCCCTCTGCGTGGATGTAGGCAATGGGACGTGGCGTTTCCTCGGCACGGCGCCTCCCGGCACATCTACTGGGGCCTCGCAGCGGGCAGGCCGTGCTGGCCGTTGCCCGAGAGCGTGCCTACGGGCGGCCCTTTGCTCAGGAAGCGCTGTGAACTCGAGGCTGCGCTGCGGTCTCCATCCCGCTGGCGCAGGGGGCAAACGCCGACTCCCGTGCAGAGGCGTGTCTGGGCTGCCCTGGACTAGGGTGTATTCTTTTTCAGCCGGGCGGCCTCCGCATACGTTTTTTTTGTTTCTCCAGCACGAAGCCCCGACATGAGTTTTCTTGACGGCCGTTGGTCCGTCTCCGAGCTGAGCGCTCTTGAACATGCTTCCCTTTACGCGGGTGCGTAGCACTCGTGCTGAGCAGATGCCTTGAAGGGGGATTCAATGCAAAATCTCTCCCCCTTCCTCTTTCTCCCCGCCCTCGCTCTTATCGCCCTTGTTCACCCTCATCGCTGCTGCTGGATCCGCCTCGAAATCCAGGGCAGAACGCACCCTGTGAGAGGTCCAGGGTTCTTTCTCTCAGGAGGGGTCAGCACCTCAGTGGACCCCGGAAACAGCAGGGCCATTTTTTTACCGTTTCCGAAAAAGTGTCTTTTGAAAATTGATGCGACAAAAAACGGTAACGGAACCGGCAAACAAAACAGTGTCGGAACCGGCAAAAGTAACGGCAAAACGGAACCGGTAAAACTTCGGCCCTGTCGATTCCAGGGCCTACTAAGGTCAGCACCCCAAGGCCCTCGGTGTGGCATGCGAGTTCTTTGATCTCGAGGTGGCCAAGTCGGAAGCCACCCTCGCCAGTAGGTTGCCGCTTCCCCTCGGCTTTTCGAGGCCTCGGGGGAGGCCGGCAGCGACTTCGAGCTCGAGCCAGGCGCCGACTGTCCCCTCTAAGATTTTCCCCCCCGTGGTCGCCCGCAGGCACCAGCGCCTGTTACAGCATCCTTCCACTCCTCTCGCTCGCCACCTCGCTGGGCGGTGCGATCGGACCTTCTCGTGTTCCTTGTGGCTCCTCGGAAGGGTGCGAGGCAGGTCCTTCTCCGGACGGAGCTGTCGCCTGAGCGGCAGGCCAAGAGAGAGAGAGAGCTGGCCTTTCCAGGGGGCGCCTCTTGGAGGGGAGGGGAAGGCGTGTATGACTTGTGAGGGGGGGGCGACTTGGGACGGAATGGGGCAGTGCAGGCACCAGCGCTAGTTGACTAGAGCTCGCGGCCACCGTGTCCGGAGCGGTGGCCGCTGCGTCGAGCGGAGGCTGCGTCGCCTCGCCCCCGCAGGCGGCGGGACCCTTCGAGGAGCCTCCCGGGAGACGTCCGCCGTGCGATTCCGCGCGCCGCCCGGCTCTGCACACCTCCGTGCTCGGGACCCATCGAGCCCGCGCGAGGGCGCTGCAGAGCGAGCCCCGCCGCCGAGGGGCCCGCGGGTTGGCCCCCCCCCGACCCTGGGCGGAGGGCAGCGGGGGGCCCGCCCGCGGACGTCGGCGGAGGCAAGGGGCACGAGGGCGGCCCTGCGGGCGGCAGCTGGCGCGAGGATCGGCTCGCCGCCGACGGAAGGCAGGCCCCGAGTCTCGAGGACTGTCGCCCGCCTCGGGCCCGGAGCCTCCCCGGGGCCCCGGGGCTGTGCGAGCGAGCTGCCCAGGATGAAGGGCTGGTTCTGGGGGAACCAGGAGGGGAAAAACACACACAGACACAATGAATCGTCGATTCCCCAGAAGATATGGGAAAATATGGGGAGTGGAGGGGAAGACAAAAACCCAGAACATATGGGAAGATATGGGGAACCCTTTTATCTCTGTGTATTTATTTGTGCGTCCCAGGGCCCCTTCGGGGACGTCCCGAGGGGTGCAGCACCCGCCTCCCTCTCAGGACCCGCTTCCTTCAAGCAAGCGCCCCCCCCCTCTCCCCTGCGAGAGGGCAGCGCCGGTGTCCCCAGGCTCTCCGCAGTCGGCCCCCTACCGCTGGATTTTGGCACACGCCTGCTTCTCATGGAGTTCCTGTGCCCTGTCTCCTTGATTAAAGCTGCGCGTGGGCCGCCTAGATTTTAGCGGAAGAGGTTCGCTCTCGCCCCGCAGACCAAAAAACTGCTTCTCATGGAGTGGAGTCCCTGCTGGGCGGCCCAGCCGCTATCAAACGACGTTCGCGCCGCTCTGTTGATGTGGCGGGGCCGTCGGCTCGCCATCGTGTAAGAAGCTCGTCCGTTTTTTATCCGAGCCCATTCCTCGTCCTGGTGTTTCTTTTCCTCGTCCTCTTCGCCATCTCCTTCCCTCTCCTCCTCGTTGCCCTTCTCGTCCTCACCCCGCTCCTCCTCCTCTTCCTCCTCCTCCTCGCCACGTTTCCCCTCCCTCACATCCAGGAGGTCTCCTCGAACCTCGGAGGACGGCTGAACTCCCCTTTTGGCACGCCCCCGAGCGCTCGGGCGCGGGGCGGATGGAAGCAGAGGAACTGAGGATAGAGGGGAGGGCTGGAGGAGCTGAGGGCAAGGATGGGGGTGGAGGTACAGCCAGACCGAGGCATCAGAGCGAGATCGGTTCTGGGAGGGTGCCCCTGGATGTTCTTCGTGTTTGTTTGGCGTTCTGGTGCATCCTGGGGAGGACACCCTTGGATGTTCTGTGCGATTTGGCCGGCAGATGGTCGCGTGTTCTTGGGGGATATTCTTCTGGCCTAGGGTCCCACTGTAGGTGGAGGGGCAAGAGTAAGAATAAGAGTAAGAGTCGGCCACGCGCCAGAGGGGGGTAGGGGGAGAGGGGAAAGCTCCTTAGAAGCACCCCTGCTTCTAAGAAGCCTTTCCCCCTCCCCCTACCCCTTTGTGCGCGCTGCCAAAAGAGTCCCAGGACGGTGTCTTATCATTATTGAATCAGAATGAGAGCCCCTCTGGGCTCTCCTGGCCAACTCGGATCTACGATATACCTTGGGCCATGGGTTATCATCAGTCTTGGCAGGCCAGCCACAATTGGGGGAGCTGTGGCCTTTACCCCCCTGGGGGGCCCATCGATTTCGACTCCCCTTTCGAGAGATCGTCGATGCGATGGGTTCCCCCAGGAGGGTAAGGACCACAGCTCCCCCATTTATGGCTGGTCTGCTTGGTTACGTAAGCAGCACGGGTGGTGTGGCCCATTATAGACACTCTCTGTCCAGCCTTGGAAGCTGCTGGTCGACAAGCATGCCACATACAGCGGCCAAACAAACATTCGCATCTTTTTGATATCGCATTCGGTGAGGCTCGTTCACCCACCGCCAGCGATGTATAACTTTGCCCACCAAAGGGAGCCGTCAAGTCAAGGGCAATGAGCTGAGAGCACGGCGACGCCCTCCACCGACGGAGACAGACACAGTGTCGGGGCACGGCGGAGGCCACACACGCTGCAAAGGGGGAGGAGGAGGATGAGGATGAGGATGAGGATGAGGATGAGGAGGAGGAGGAGGAGGAGGAGGAGGAGGAGGAGGAGGAGGAGCAGCAGGAGCAGGAGCAGGAGGAGGAGGAGGAGGAGGATCAGTGCAAACCTAAGATCTCTCTTCATACGCCCCTACAAGGGGTCATTTTCACTGGGGGAAGTGTTCCGTTTGGTGACAACCGTGTGAACATGGTGAAGTGTGCCAAAACACCATTCTCAGGACTTCAACGCCACGAGTGAACCTGACTGCTACGTCTTTGTGATCCCGAATCGCGCCAGAACGCCATTCCTGGGACTTCACCACCGCGAATCAACGTAACCGTTGCGCCTTGGCAATCCTGAGTCGTTCCAGAACATGGTTTCTGGTGCGTCAGCCATGACAACCAGTAACAATGTTGCACATGTTTTAAGCGAATGTGCGCGGCGCTAAAGCGAGAGCCACCTTTTGACAAGGAACCGCCCTCAGTTCGTGCACCTCTGGCAAACATGTAGAATGAATGTGCGCGAGGCTGAGGCGAGAGCCACATTTTGAAAACGACCCGCCCGCAATCCGTGAAACTCCTGCAGTCTTTTAAACCGTATGCGCGCGGCGCTAAGGCGAGAGCCACAGTTTGAAACCGACCCGCCCTCAATCCGTGAAGCTGTTGCATAGAGTTAAAGCGAAAATGCGCGGCGCTACGGCGAGAGCCACATTTTGAAAAGGAGCCGCCCTTACTCCGTGATCCTTCGGCAGATGCTTAGATCGGATTTGCGCGGCGCTAAGGCGAGAGCCACAGTTTGAAAAAGAACCACCCTCACTCCGCGAAGCTCTTACACATTTGTAGAGCGAATGTGCGCGGCGCATAGGCTGGAGCCACATTTTGAAAAGGAACCGCCCTCAATCCGCGAAGCTCTTACACAGTTGTAGAACGAATGTGCGCGGCGCATAGGCGAGAGCCACATTTTGACAAGGAACCGCCCTCAATCCGTGAAACTCCTGCACATTTGTGATAACGAATGTGCACGGCGCTGGCGAGAGCCACATTTTGACAAGGAACCGCCCTCCGTCCGTGCAGCTCTGGTAACTATTTAGAACGACTGTGCGCGAGGCTAAGGCGAGAGCCACAGTTTGAAAACGACCCGCCTTCAATCCGTGAAGCTGATGTATTTGTTTAGGACGAATGAGCGTGGCGCGGAGGCGAGAGGTACATTTGAAAGCTACCATCCCTCCATCTGTGAAATTCTCGTCAATTCTTGAGCATCAGGGTCATACGTGCTGAGGAAATCTCAGGCGAAACGCCCGGCCTGCCCTTTCCACCGGCCTCGGGGTGCGAACGGCCTCGGGGTGCGAAAAGGAATGGAGGAGGAGGATGAGGAGGAGGAGTAGGATGAGGAGGAGGAGGAGGAAGAGGAGGAGGATGAAGAAAAAGAGAAGGAGGAGGAGGAGGAGGAATAATAATACGAGGAGGAGGAGGAGGAGGAGGAGGAGGAGGAGGAGGAGGAGGAGGAGGAGGAGGAGTAAGATAACACCTCTCACCACTCGGATCCGTCCGCCTGTCCAGGCGTCTTCGCTCCTGCTTGGCCAGCTCAGCCATGGCCTCCATGGAGTCGAAGGCTACTCGCAGCAACCGCATTCTTGAAAGACGCGCTCGATGCTCGACCTGATCGACACGACCCTCTCCTGGCTCTAGCAACCATGCTAACTAAGCCGCCCCTCCAGCAACCACGTCGGCCATAGCATTTCCACAGAGGAGCGAGCTGGTGGCGCCTGTCGATGCACCAATTCTCTGGAAGGGAGGCGGGGGAGGGAGGGGAGCGAGCAGTGAAAAGGAGGGACAAGGAGGGACGAGGAGGGACGAGGAGGGACGAGGAGGGAGAGCAGAGAGGGTTGCCGAAGGACTACGACGAGTTCGGGCGCAAGAAGAAGAAGACGCTGTCCAAGGCCGACCGGCAGAAGGCCGCCCTGGAGCGCCTGAAGAACAAGGCTCGACCAGCAAGGGAGGCGGAGGGAGGCGAAAGCAGGCTTGTGCCTCAAGACGAGGAGACGGAACACCTCGGGGACGCCTCCTCGTGGCCGCTGCCGGACGCAGAACTGGCCAGGAGGGCGTCCAGGAGAGGTCGGGGGAGGCTGAGCCGGCAGGGAGCGGGAGGAGGGGGAGGAGGGCATTCCTCCGCCTCCTCCTCCTCCTCCTCCTCCTTCTCCTCCTCCTCCTCCTCCTCCTCCTCCTCCTCCTCCTCCTCCTCCCCCTCCTCCTGAGGGAAACGGGTCCTGAGGGAAACGGGCCCTGGACCCGTAGGGTTTTCCCCGGGAGCGGTTCTGCATCCAGGGTGGCTCCTTTCACGGTCCCCGGGCCCGTGAAGGGCCCCGAGGGGCCCGCAGTCGGCGACCAGTTCCTAGAACGCTTTGCCTCGCTGACCCTCTCTCTTCGTGCTGACACAGGCGGCACGAAGTGGGGAGGAGGGCATTCGACCTCCACCCTCCGCGTTTTCCCGCGCGGATGCGGCAGGTCGTTGCCGCCTCTGCGCGGCGGCGACGCCAGGTATGGAGCGTCCTCTGGGTGCTCTTTTCGGGGCCCTGGGCCTGGAGAAAACTGAAGCACACAACGGCGCGATATCCACACAGACGAAGGATGGTGTCCACACGCACGCAGGATGTGTCGTGGTACTATACCGTGAACAGTGCCGACGTCGTCGAGGCAGGAACCTGCCGTAAGGCAGCTCAGCCAGGAGGGGAGATGTATGGGAGAGGGGTCTGGCGAGGGAGGTTGGGGGAGGAGGAGGGGAGGGAGAGGGAAGGGGAGGGGTCGTCGAGGCAGGAACCTGCCGTAAGGCAGCTCAGCCAGGAGGGGAGATGTATGGGAGAGGGGTCTGGCGAGGGAGGTTGGGGGAGGAGGAGGGGAGGGAGAGGGAAGAGTGGGGAAGGGGGGAGAAATGGGGAGGGGGGAAGAAAGGTGATGGAAGGGGAAGGGAAGGGGAAGGGAAAGGAAGGGGGTATTTGTGGAGGGAGGAGTGGAATGGAAGGGGAAGGAGGTGGAAGGGGAAGGGGAAGGTGGATGGAAGTGTGAATCCAGGGGCCCAGACCTCCGGCGTCGTGTCTTTTGGTTCGCAGCGTGGGCCCCCGGATGTCCCCACAAGCCCGTGCTGCCTCGATGCGCCCGTTTTGATATACGCAACACGTGCCGTGCTCAGAACGTCCTCTCCACTACGTTACGTGCTGGCTCAACGTATTGGCCCACGTTCTGGCGAACGCATCGCGTCAGACCTACGACCTACGTTTTCGGTCCACGTGTTGATCTCGCATCAATGCGGTACGTGTTGTGTGTCGCGTATCGGGGCAGCTAAGGTCCCGACCCTTTCCTTGGACCGGCTCCTCATCCCGAGTCGCTTCGTTGACGGTCTCGAGGCCCTGTGAGGGTCGACTACAAAAGAGTGACCCTTCGCCGGAGTGACCTTTGGTGCGGACCCATTGGGGTCCCCCGATTGCCGAACGCGGTGCGACAGTACAGACGCCCCGCATGGTAAGGATGGGCAACCTTCCCAAGGGTACCCTCGCATCCTTGCCTCCTCGGCCCATCCTTGGCCGCTTTCGTTGGCCGCGCCCCGCTCGAAGAGCTTCGACGTGGGCGTCCAAGGCACTTACCTGTATCGCACATCCTTATGATACGGGTTGACTGTAGTACTGTCTTGCGCTCTCGTGTTTGTCCCCCCCGCGTCTCCACTGTTGTACCCAGGGCCGCTCTTGCGTGCAGCCGCGAGGGCGCCGCAGGCCAAAACACAACCTTCCGCCATGCCGAGCTCGCGGCACCATAGGGGGGGGCTCTTCCTCCTCCTCCTCCTCCTCCTCCTCCTCCTCCTCTTCCCCCTCCCCCTCCCCCTCCTCCTCCTCCTCCTCCTCCTCCTCCTCCTCCTCCTCCTCCTCCTCTTCCCCTTCCTCCCCCTCCTCCTCCTCCTCCTCTCCTCTCTCTCCTCCCTCTCCTCCCTCTCCTCCCTCTTCTCTCACTGGAGGCGAGGAGGATAATCTGATGACGAGGGGCTGAATCAGGTCAAGCAGGCGTTCTCAATGAGTTTTTTGGGCCCAGGGGCCCTCACGCATTGACCCGGCTCGAGAGTGAGATGGGGTTCATGGCTCCAGTCGTGGTTCCGGACGAGGCTGCATGTTTTTCGCGACGTCGGAGCTCAGTGGGAGACGCAGTTTCTCTTCCTCCTGCTCCTGGCTGTGTTGCGTGCGGTAGGCCGCGCTAGCGCCCTTCGCCTGCGATGCGGGGCTTGCCACTCTGGGCATATTAATGTCAAGACATCGTTAAGCAGCAGCTCCTGTTTTTCTTTCTGCGCATTGCGGGTGCGCTGGTGGGTGGCAGTGGCTCGGCCTAGCCTGCCTCCCCCACCGGGGCATGGGGCAGGGGCGCGACGGAGACGGGGTGGAACGGGAGCCCTCACGGGCTCCGCGCTCTTGCGTATGGCTTGCTCCGTTCTTGTGCTGCAGCGCGCGCGCGCGCGCTTCTGGCCCGCGCCAGAAGAGGCAGCATGGTCTGCAGCCTGCCCTCGGCGTCGCACTAACATACTGACTCAATGTGTGCGTCGTCCCCCCTGGGGCGACGCGTGCGCCGAGAAATCTTATAGTATCTGATTCGTGGCGGGCGATTTCTGGCCATTACGCTCGGGAAGCGACATGCTGCAGGATGTTTGTACTATACGTTCGGGCTGGACGCACGCCTCCGAGAAGGACACATAGTATTAATATGTCCTGATGCGTCCCATCACGTTCGCCTCACACTTCTCAGACATCTCGTCTCGACGCCGCGCTCTGTCCGTGACGTGGGGTCTCAACGCTTCTCGACCCGGTTCTGGGGACCGTGCTCTGATCCCGGATCGTTCTGCAGCGGGGCCCCTGGAGTCCCAGACAGGAAAGGCCTGCGGTCGCTCGAGAGGAAATACGGGGACCATGACCAAGACGTCGTGGGATCTTGTCGATGCCGATCTTGGTCTTGGTTCATGTCGGCCGTCGACGATGCGCGAAGATCATCCACGAATTGACTATGACCAAGGTGGACGGTGACCAAGATCGGCACGACGTTTTTGCGCCCCGTCTTGGTCATGGTCCCCGTTTTCTTTCCCTCTAGTCGCGATCTCCCCGTCACGCCTGATGTCTGGGCCCTCCCGAGGGGCGGGTGTGCAGCCATAGCAGTGCCAGGCATAGTTTGCCACCCTCCAAACAGAAAGGGGCCCCACGACCAGGCCGCGGCGCTCCAGGCCAGACCCCTGATGGGTAAGGAAGAGGGTGGAGACGGAGTGAGTGAGCGAGGAAGGGATGAAGTGGACCAGATGCTCTGGGCCCTCCTGAGATTCTAGGCCAGAACCGTGCTTTAGGACCCCAGAGGTCGACTAGACGTAAGAGTAATCCTTCGCCGGAGCGACTCTTAGTGCGGGCACATTGGGACCCCCCGACAGCCGAGCGCGATGCGGCAGTAGCGTCTTGCGCGCTGGTGTTTGGTCACCCCGCGGCCCCCCAAAAGCAGCGGACCTAAGGTCGCGCTTACCCAGGGTTGAGTCGGGTCCGTCCCCCCACAGGAATAGTCGGAAATAGTCAACAAATGTTCGGGCGACGATTTGTGGCGCCATCTTTCGGCTACTTGGAGGCATCTCTTGAAGTGTATTTGCATTTATCCTCCAAGATCCGCCTGTTGGGATCGGGGGTGGACAGACCTCCTACCCTGACACGTCGATTCAGGAATTGGCCGTTTTCGCTTCGCGTGAGGGTGTCGCGGCCGTCATTTTTGCGGGTCCAGGTCCGTCGGTTTCGGTCCCAGGCCGTTTTCACTAGGGGGAGGTTTACTAAAGAG
>CAUYUJ010008047.1:17500-22500 GCA_963575745.1 Prorocentrum cordatum | reverse complement strand
GCGCGGCGAGCGTCGATCCTAGCGGTATTTCAAGACACCGCGCGGCGAGCGTCGATCCCCTCAACGGGATTTCAGACCACCGCGCGCGAGCGTCGATCCCCTAGCGGTAATTTCAAGACACCGCGCGGGCGAGGCCACGCGCGGCGAGCGTCGATCCCCTCAGCTGTATTTCAGACACCGCGCGGCGAGCGTCGATCCCCTAGCGGTATTTCAGACACCGCGCGGCGAGCGTCGATCCCCTCAGCGGTATTTCAGACACCGCGCGGCGAGCGTCGATCCCTTAGCGGTATTTCAGACACCGCGCGGCGAGCGTCGATCCCCTCAGCGGTATTTCAGACACCGCGCGGCGATCGTCGATCCCCTAGCGGTATTTCTCGGGCTGAACTGCCCCCCCAAGATGGCATGTGAATGCGGCTTCCTCTTCAAATCTGAAAGATGCAAATCGCACGCTCCATTTCACGACGCAGCGCCGGGGGGGCATTGAGCCCGCCTTTGCGCGGGCGCGAGCGCGAAGAGTCTGAGATGATCCTGAGGCTCCGGAGAAGCTCCCAAGGGGCTCCTCCGATGCTTCTGAGAGGCTGCTGAGGACGGCGCTGATCGCACCTCATGTAGCCGAATCCCACCTCCGAATCTTGCCTGCGGCGGCCGCGCTCCTGCTCCGAATCTTGCCTATCGACGCCCCGAATGGGGCTCCGAATCGCGCCGCGTAAGGGCTCCGAATCTTGCCCGTCGACGCCTCGGATGGTGCTCCGCACTGCTAAAAACAAGACCGATGATAATTCACCCAACTTTCGCTAATGATTCGACCGATGTGAAACTGCCATCTTTCGGGGCAGCTTTCGGTGGCCTCGTCCGGCGGCATCTCGGGGGGCAAGCCCAGCGCGCGCGGGCGGCCTGTGCACTTGGGGCCCCGCGGACCCCGCGTCCAGAGCCCTCGACTCAAGGGCGCAGATCTCCTTTGATTCTGGGGCCAGGGCCCAAGGACTCCGCGGCGGGGCCCAGGCGAGTCGGGGCCCGACCATGTGCTGCGGCATCGCGAAGAGCGTCCAGCAACGCCAAAGAAATCGCGCGCAAGAACGACATCGAGCAAACAAATAAGCAACCCGGAACATAGCAAAATTCACAGACGTTTCGCTTGGGGTCCTGTTCAGCCCGAGTATTTCAGACACCGCGCGGCGAATCGTGGATCCCTCATCGGCGTTACAAAAGTTTAGTCATAAAATAAAAGTCGATCATCTTGCATAAGCAAAGACAAGTCCCGCCCCGGTGGGATTTCTAGAACCGTGTGAATTTACGTCGGGATCTCAAAATGTCCCGTTTTAAATCTATACTATTATAGTAAGGGATGAAATCCCACTTTTAGAAATCCCGGATCTTTGATTCGACCGCTCTTGACTCAGTCCGCTAGGATTCTAGGGGGGAAGGGGGGGCCAGCTCGGCGCGGCCAGGGCATTTGCCACCTTCAGCTCTCATGAAACGTGACGAACTTTTTGTAACCGCGTAGTCGGTATTTCCACCGACCCATCTCTTCCCCCCAACACCGCGCGGGGAGGAATAATAAGCGTCGATCCCCATTGAACATTATACCCTCGTTGTCATATCTTATCTTTTATTTCAGACACCGCGCGGCGGGCGTCGATCCCCTAGCGGTATTTCAGACACCGCGCGGCGAGCGTCGATCCCCTCAGCGGTATTTCAGACACCGCGCGGCGAGCGTCGATCCCCTAGCTGTATTTCAGACACCGCGCGGCGAGCGTCGATCCCCTCAGCGGTATTTCAGACACCGCGCGGCGAGCGTCGATCCCCTAGCGGTATTTCAGACACCGCGCGGCGAGCGTCGATCCCCTCAGCGGTATTTCAGACACCGCGCGGCGAGCGTCGATCGCCTAGCGGCATTTCAGACACCGCGCGGCGAGCGTCGATCCCCTCAGCAGTATTTCAGACACCGCGCGGCGAGCGTCGATCCCCTAGCGGTATTTCAGACATCGCGCGGCGAGCGTCGATCCCCTCAGCGGTATTTCAGACACCGCGCGGCGAGCGTCGATCCCCTAGCGGTATTTCAGACACCGCGCGGCGAGCGTCGATCCCCTCAGCGGTATTTCAGACACCGCGCGGCGAGCGTCGATCCCCTAGCGGTATTTCTCGGGCTGAACTGCCCCCCAAGATGGCATGTGAATGCGGCTTCCTCTTCAAATCTGAAAGATGCAAATCGCACGCTCCATTTCACGACGCAGCGCCGGGGTGGCATTGAGCCCGCCTTTGCGCGGGCGCGAGCGCGAAGAGTCTGAGATGATCCTGAGAGGCTCCGGAGAAGCTCCCAAGGGGCTCCTCCGATGCTTCTGAGAGGCTGCTGAGGGCGGCGCTGATCGCACCTCATGTAGCCGAATCCCGCCTCCGAGTCTTGCCTGCGGCGGCCGCGCTCCTGCTCCGAATCTTGCCCATCGACGCCCCGAATGGGGCTCCGAATCGCGCCGCGCAAGGGCTCCGAATCTTGCCCGTCGTCGCCTCGGATGGTGCTCCGCACTGTTAAAAACAAGACCGAAGATAATTCACCCAACTTTCGCTAATAATTCGGCCGATGTGAAACTGCCATCTTTCGGGGCAGCTTTCGGTGGCCTCGTCCGGTGGCATCTCGGGGGGCAAGCCCTGCGCGCGCGGGTGGCCTGTGTACTTGGGGCCCCGCGGACCCCGCGTCCAGAGCCCTCGACTCAAGTGCGCAGATCTCCTTTGATTCTGGGGCCAGGGCCCACGGACTCCGCGGCGGGGCCCAGGCGAGTCGGGGCCCGACCATGTGCTGCGGCATCGCGAAGAGCGTCCAGCAACGCCAAAGAAACCGCGCGCGAAACCGTGAAACCGAACACGAGCAAACAATAAGCAACCCGGGAACATAGCAACATTCACGGACGTTTCGCTCGGGTCGACGTTTCGCTTGGGGTCCTGTTCAGCCCGAGTATTTCAGACACCGCGCGGCGAGCGTCGATCCCCTCATCGGCGTTACAAAAGTTTCGTCATAAAACAAAAGTCGATCATCTTGCATAAGCAAAGACAAATCCCGCCCCGGTGGGATTTCTGGAACCGTGTGAAATTCACGGAGTATATTAGGTGATGCCTTTTATCGGGAATTTCAAAATGTTCTCGTTTAAATCTATACTATTATAAGCAAGGGATTAAAATCCCACTTTTAGAAATTCCCGGTCTTTGATTCCGACCGCTCTTACTCCCGTGGAGTAACGGATGAAGATGTCTGTGCGGGCGCACAAGTTTCCGCTAGGATTCGCGCGAGCCGTGGGGGAAGTGGGGGCCAGCTCGGCGCGGCCAGGGCAGTTGGTCACTCTGCCCGCTTGCTCACGCGGAAGGAAGACACGAAACCCACGCCACCTTCAAGCTCTCATGAAACGTGACGAACTTTTGTATCGGCGTAGTATTGCTGCTGCTACTACTACTACTACTACTACTACGACTACTACTACTACTACTACTACTACTACTACTACTACTACTACTAATACTAGTATGAGTAGTAGCGCAATTACGGCTATGACTATTAACATTATTGCGACTACTACTACCACTACTACTACTACGCCTACCACTAAGACTACGATTGCTCTTACTATCATTATTTCTATTACTACTACTACTACTACTCCTACTGCTGCTGCTGCTGCTGCTACTAAAACTATTACTACTAGGGGCACGCGCCACTTTCGTGTCAACTGAGAATTCATGGTGAAGGGGAAGGGTGCGGGGTCGGGTTCGGTTTCGGGTTCGGCTTTCAGTACAATTCAATCGGAATACAATGCAGTAGGGATGCATCCGGACTGCAATATCCATACAAAAGTAATGCAATCGGAATACACTAGGAACACAATCCACTAGGAACGAAATCTGAAGACAATGGGGCTACACTAGGAATAGAAGGATTGCTTTCGGAATCCAATACAATATCAAAACACCATAAAAAAAACACTAGCAATTCAATCGACATCCAACATGCACGAGGTCAACGTGTGAAACGTCCTTCGTTTTTGTAGAATTCCCTAATTCAGCCGCTATCCAGGTAGTATACAAGAAGAGTGCACGAAGGTGACGTGTGATTTTGTCTGCATCGGACCAGTCTGAGAGGTTATGCCGACGTGCTTGTTGACCATGCCCCGGTCGGAAACACGTCGTTACGCGTGTTCTCTGCCTGGACAACCTCCAAGCGCCATGCAATATGCAGTATCACACCCAGATTCCGTCAGATCCGAGTGCCAAGTGTTGCGGCCGATGGTCCACTTGAAAGCAGCGCTCGGGTGCGACGTTCCTGCAAGACTCGCGCAAGATGCCGTCAGAATGTGTGATTTGCTGACTTCAGAAAAGCCAGTGCCCGCGCTTTGAATTCATTTCCTCTTGGCTCGCTGGGAAGCCCGCCGCCTTCCGCATGTTCTCGAATTTGGTCCGGCAGTTGCAAGATTCGACGATTACCCTCGGCTGTTCGCTCGGGCTCGCGTCATTCGCAGTCACGTCTCGACATCCTTCCAGTAGCAGAAGAGTGCAACGTCTCGGTTATACGGCGACGGCCTTTGCTCTCGAGTGGCTGATGTTGTAGAATGGTCGCCGCTTGGCCTCCAACGTTGCTGCGGTTTTCGACGTTGCTGCGATGAGTAAGCATTACCCTACCCCAGTTGTGATCATCTCCGTTGCCAAGGTGCCGAAATCATTCCACACCAGCCATTCGTTGTGCAACCGCATACGGCGCCCATCATAACTGGGCCACCAATACCACTTGACGGTGGCACCAGAAGCAAGCTAATGTACAGCGTTTTTTTAAGCTCGTCATGTACTCCTGTTCCAAAGGTGTTCCATGCCACTCAGGGCCTCGGCAAAGACCCTCTATGGTAATGTTACCGGGTATGAGGGGTATCCATATATCGTGGCGCGTCAGTGATACATGACACTCAGGATCCCCGAGGATACACGAGGATTGCAAGAATCCGGAGGAATCCCGAGGAATGAGA
>CAUYUJ010008047.1:0-12500 GCA_963575745.1 Prorocentrum cordatum | reverse complement strand
TATCGGTGTCGGCGTCGTCCTCGTCGGCGTCAGCGTCGTCGTCGTGCGTCGTCGTCGTCGTCGTCGTCGTCGTCGTCGTCGTCGTCGTCGTCATCGTGTGTCGGCGTCGGCATCGTCATCGACGTCGTTGTCGGCGTCGGCCTTGGCGACGGCGTCGGCGTGGCGTCGGCGTCGGAGTCGGCGTCGGAGTCGTCGTCGGCGTCGGTGTTGGCGTCGGCGTCAGCGTCGTCATCGTCGTCGTCGTCGTCTTGGGACCGTCCTGTCTGTGGGGGTGGAGCCTGTGAGCCCTCGACCAGGGATCATGTACGAAAAAGCGACGTCTGGCGTCCGAGACCCCTGCCGGGCCCGTCCATGCCCCCCTATGTCCCCCGACGCATCCCTGCTGTCATGACCCGATGCCTTGCGTTCGCATGGAGTCACTCCATTGCGAACGCAAGGCGTCATCGAGCTGCGAGAAGACGCTGTCTTCTCGAATGCCCGGGCCACGTGGGGCGTTCCAGGAAGGGCCTTGCCTTCGAGGGGTCGAGAGGTTGACATCTCCTCCTCGGCGGAAGGCCGACGGAAGCCGGCGTGAAGAAAACGAGGGCGCCTCCACCGCCAGAAGCCGGCGGGAGCAAAATATGCGCACTCCCTGAGATGCTATTTCTAATATTCAGGATTTGGAGGCATCCGTTTCTTGTTTCGCTCGTGTGCGCGGCATTCCGCTTTTGCTTGCGAGTTGCGGCGCCAGAGGAGCTGGCTTCGGCAACCGAGTGTTGGTGGGTCCTGGCGGGTGCTGTGCTTCCCCTCTTCCTTTCCCAGCCTTTCTCGGAGCCCTCCCCGGGCGTTCCTCTTGCGCAGAATGCTCTGCTGCAGTTGCGCTCCTCCGACACGTATCCTCGGATACGCTACCACTGCGGGACGCGTTGCGAGTGGAAAAGATCGGACTGCCCTTCCTGTGCCATCTCCCCTGTCGCCACCGCCTCGTGGAGCCCGATTGCCACATCTCTAGTGCGGGGTGAATCTCACGTTGCTCGAAGCACAAGCGTTCTTTTGCACAGATGGAAAGAGACAAGCGACGCAAACATACGGTCGAAACCGATGAGAGGGATAGGCCACCTTTCCACGGGGACCCTTGCATTCTTGCCCCCTTCGGTCCATCCATAACCACTTTCGATGGCCAGCCCCTCTCGAAAAGCTTCGACGTGCGTGTCCAGGGCCCTTGCATTTCTATCGCGCATCCTTCCTATCGGTTCTGCCTACAACCTTTCGGGTGTGCGCGCGGGCTTTCTGGATCGGCGCTGGACCCCCCTCCCTAGCGCACGGAGCACGCCGGTGACGTCGCTGGAGGCGCCCGGGGCTGCCGGGGGATCCAGAAATGCAAATGCCACTCCACTGGTGGCAGGATTAGAGGCCTAGGAGAGAGGCTTAAAAAGAAAGTAGGGAAAAAGGAAAAATAAGAAGATGAAGGATAGGGAAAAAGAGGAAAAAGAATAAAAAAAAAAAAAAAGAAACAAGAAAGCCTTCCCTTGATGCTACCAGATGGTGATGGGGAGACCGAACAGAACGGTCGGGGCTCGGGTCGTCAAAAAAAAAAGTCAAAAAAAAACAAAAAAAAAAAAAAAAAAGCAAAAAAAAAAGGAAAAAAAAAAAAAAAAATCAATTCAGAAAAACAAAATAAAAGACAAAAATCAAAAACACAAAGAAAGACAAAAAAAAAAGAAACAAAAAAAAAAACAAGAAAAAAAAAAAAAAAAAAAAAACGAAACAAAAAACAAAAAACAAATCAAGTCAATCAAAAAATCAAAAAAAACAAAGAAAAAAAAAAAAACAAAAACACGAAAAGGGTTGGGCTGCTTTGTGTAGGGGTATTCATCCGCACTACTCCAGGTCGAGTAAAGGTGTCACAGTTGATGATACCTCTCTTGTGCGTTGCTTCAACTCGTATTTGGTTTCGAATCCTGATTTTTCGGAGGAAGGTGACAAGAGCTCCGCGCCCTCTGGCTCGACTGGCAGTGCTGCCAGCGCTGGGGGGCAGGAGCATGCCCGCCCCACAGAGCCTGCTACTGCATCTGTTGCAAGCGTTCCTGTCTGCAGCGTTGCGCCCAGCTCTTCCTCGAGTGATGTGGTCGCCTCGGCCCCAGCCACCAGGGAGTGCTTGAGGCGCATTGCCGCTTCTCTCCGCTGCGAGGCGGACGATATGGGAACGGGTGGGGCTGTGGAGGCGGGGTCGGGGGATTCGGATTGATTTGCAGCGTTCTTGCCTGCCTTTCTCTTTTGGCAGGTGTGAACCCGTTTTCTTGTTCGTGTGGTTGCCGTCGCAGCCACCCCCTCTAATTTTGTTTCTGTTCTCAATCTTATCCTCGGCCGTGCTTTGCCTCCTTGGCCTTCAGGCTGTTGTGGCATAGGTTGCGGCTTCGCGATCTAAGCGGCGACCGCCTGTCCGCTCAGGATGCTCTCCGCGTTGCCGATCGTTTTTCCAGCTGAGGGTCAGCTGGTGCCTGTTTTTCACCTGTCATTCGCCACTAATGGCAGGTATGGCTACTTGTGTGGCGAGTTGTTTTTTCTTGTGCACTGTCTCTGGCGTGTCTGCCAGACAGTGAGAGCCCGAGCCGAGGGTCGATCCGTGCGGGGAGGGGGCCATAGTGGGCGCTCCGAAAGGAACTCGCGAAACCCCCTCCCCATAGCGGCTCTCGCCGAGGCGAGGTCTTCTCAGAGCTGGCAGGTCCCGCCTTGCCAGTTGCTTGCACTATGCGGTGGGCCCGTGGAGGTCAAAAAAATCAGACCTGTTATGCTTATCTAGTTTCTTTTGTTAACGGTGGGCGATTGTTGGAGCAGCCCAATTGAGCGACGAAGGAGCAGTCCGATTGAGCGACGAGGGAAAACGGGGTCGTTTGCACCGACGTTGGCGCGTAAGCTGCCCGCGTGAAGTCGCGCGTAAGCGCTCTCGTGTCCAGTGTAGCGTGCCGCGCTGGCGGCCCGCGCAAGCCGCCGCGTAGGGTCGCCATGCCATATTGCGTGTTTGCATTTTTCTTGTTTTGTTTTTGCTTGTTTTGTTTTTTGTTTTTGTTCTCATCACTTTCGTCGCTCAGTTCTTCGGTGCGGAGGGTCCGGTGTTAGGTCGGGCATGTCCTCCTGCAGGCGGATTCTGGAAGAAACATCGAAGCCGTGTCAAAGCTACGCAAGAGTGGGTCGAACACAGTCGAAACTTCGTCCCTATACTATGACTATGTTCTGACACCTTTGAACATTCCTCCTGTAGAGGGACATGTCCGACCTAAGCTAAGACCAGTGTCCAGTCGTTGGCCACGCCCAGCTCCTTGGCTGCTAAGGTTAAGTCGGGCGTGTCCCCCTACAGGGGAATTGTCGACGAAAAATAAATCATAGCCAACAAATGTTCCCAAACGGCAGAAAAATGCTCAAAAAATAGTCCCCGGACTATTTTTGGTTTATTTTTTGACTATTTTGCATTTTTTTTGTTTTTTTGTTGAAAATCCCCCTGTAGGGGGACACGCCCGACATAATGCTAGGGGCCGTGTGCGCGGGGCGCCCGGCCTTCTCCCTCCTTGGACCTGACATCCGGGAGCCGCCCTCCTCTCCCGGGCGGGCTCCTTGGAGCGCCTCCCCTCCCCTCCCGGACAGGGCCCTGGCAGGGCTCTTCTCGATTCCTCCGCCTCGATCCGCTTCGACTCTTGTGGCCTCCGATTCCGGTTCGATCCGACTTCGGAGTCCGATGCGGGTTCCGATGTCTCAGTGGAGGCCAACCGGCCTGCCGAGTTCCGCCGGTTCGGCTTCTCCCGACTCGGCTGCCGATTCCCGCCGATCCGATGAATTTCGATCGCCGATCCGACTTGTTGTTTCGATTCTGGGCTCTCCTGCCCTCGCTGATTGGCTCTAGATTGAAGTCGGGAATGCCCCCCTCTCCAGGCGGAATGTTCAAACATAGCCAGAAAAGTCTTGGGACGCTTTTTTCCGACTGCATTTCATTATGTATTATTATGTATTATTATTATTATTATTATTATTATTATTATTATTATTATTATTATTATTATTATTATTATTATTACTTGTTTGGGTTATTCTTCGTCCAAAATCAGCCTGTAGGAGGACATGCCCGACCTCACTCTAGATCTGTTCCGCCTTGTGTTCGCTGCCGCTCTGCATGTTTCCGCTCTGCCTCGAGCTGCTTCAAACTCCCTGCTCGGAGCTGCCCTGCTGTGCTCTGAATTGCGCCGGTGTGCTCCACTTAAGTCGGGCGTGTCCCTCTACAGGAGGAATATTCAAAAATAGTCGAAAAGTAGTCAGGGGACGATTTCTGGACCATTTTTGAATAATTTCGTATATTTTTGAATATTTTTTCGTCCAAAATCCGCCTGTAGGGGGACATGCCCGACCTAATGCTACACCCTGCTCCGAACTGAGTTTGATTGCCTTCTATTTCGCTGCCTTACGCCCTGCTTTGCGTTGCATTGCTGTTGGGTAGCTTTCCATTCTGCGCTGTACTGTTTCGTAGGATTTCTTCGGCTGGGTATTTTGAGTTGCATGTTCATTGCATTATTTGGTTTGCTCTGAACCGCGCTGTATTTCTTTGCACGGCCTTGCTTTGCTTTGCACTGCGCTACTTTGCAGTACATTGTTTCGCGTGACCAGGATTTTCAGTTGTACTTTCAGATTTTAGGTGTTATGTTTACTGTATTGTCTACATGTACGTGCATTGCTCCGCTCTTGCTTTTGTATTACAGTTGATTCTTCGCTTTGCTTGAAATGATTAACCATACGCTGCGTTGCATGCATTAGCGCTGTATTCCTTTGATGCGTACTGCATCGCGTTTGGAATGAATCGTCCAATTTCACGTATACCACATCAGCATGTAGTCGATTCGTGAGCATGTGGCGTTACACTTGAACACGGACTCTTGGATACGCATGTGAGTTTCACTTTTGGGCAATGTCGATGTATCAGCCACGTAACCGCTACGCCAGTTGGTTCGTTCTCTGCGCACGAACTCGGGGCGGTGGAGGTAGTGATAGGTGTCATGTAAGGATGTCGTGGTATCCAATGTCTGCCAGGGTATTGGAGCTCTTCCACATATGGCGCAGGCCATCTTGCCTACGAGCCACGCGGGAACTCAAAGACTTAAATACCTATCTTGGGTGACAGGCGAACAAGGTGATGTGTCTACTCGACGCAGATGCATACCACTTGGCAGGCCGTCAGCGCTGGCTGGGTGCACGATCGACACGTTTTTGTTAGGGGCGTCCGGCGTGACGTGCCGAGTTTTGTTTTGTTTTTTGTTTTTCTGTTTTCACCCTGGGACGTAGCGCGCGCCGTGCCACCTACCCTCCCCCCCCTCCATCACCTCACGCTCCCTCCCCTCAGTGCGTCCTGGGCGCTGCCGCAGTGCGTCCTCGGTACAGTCTGTGGGGGGAGGCATTGCGCCTGTTATGGCCGCGGATTAAAAAATGCGCTTTGCCCTCCAGACGCGTCGCTTCGGGCGCCGCGATGGCCGCGCGCGCGCCTGGCGGGGCAGGGTCCACGCGCCCAATTCCTGACCAGTCGCCCTCTGTCTCGAAGTCCTGGTGGTCGGTCGCCCGGCGGCGGCGTCGTTCCACCCGCGGTTCTCCCCGACGAAGACCTACGTGAAGCTCCTGGACTTGCAGCCCTTGCCTGTCAGCTCCTCGCGTCGTGCCGCCGCGGCGCTGCCGCCCCCCTTTTTGCCCTGGATGGGGGGCGCAGGCAAGGCAGCTCGCCGAACTTTGCAGCGCCCGGGCTCCTGATGGCAGCGGGCTGTTACGCATTTCTCAGCCCCTCCAGCGGGCGTCGTTCGCGCTCGCCTCCGAGGGGGCCGACGCCCTGCGCCTGCCTCGTTGGGGCGCCTGGGCCCCCCCGCCTCGTCGCCCTCGCCTGCTCTCGCCGCCTCTCCAGCGGGCGTTGGGCCCAAGGCGGCGGCGACCCCGAACCTCGTGCTTGACGGGGCGCCGGGGTCGGCGGTGCAACGAACGCCCGCGCCCTGGGTGCTGGCGCGCGCAGGGGCGGCGAGTCGCGCCGTGGCTGTGGCGGGCAGCGAAGGGTCCAAGAGGCCTCGCGGGGCCCGTCGCCGCGGGGGCCCCGCTTCGCCGTCGCCTCCTTTCGCGCCTTGATTCAAAATGTGCGAGTCCCTGTCTGGGGATCTTTTCCCGCGCCCCAGCCTCTGCCTTTGCCCTCGCGTCGGTCTTTCCCATGCGGGGGGCCGCTGGGCGCGCGGGGCCTTGGCCGATCGCGACCTGGGCCGCCCTCGTCCGTCGGGGGGCCCCCCGCCTCGTCGCGCCCCAGCGCGTCTGCGAGGCGGGGCTCGCTGGATTGCGCCGGGCCCGCTGTGGCGGGCTTCGCGAGAACGTCGCGCGTTCCGACCCGGGCGCTCGCGATCCCCCGCCCGTGGCCGAGGCCCTGCCGCCGGCCGCCGCGCGCAGGTGCTGCGCGGCTTTCCACATGCACGCGCCGTCGCGGAACTGCTCGGGGGACTTGAACTGCGGGGTGGGGGCGTCGGCGGCGCGGCCCAGATATCGGGCGGGGAGATCGCGTCGACCGCCTCGGCCAATGCGCGCACCTCCCGCTCGTGGCGGGCCGACGACTTCCCCTGGCAGCACGGCGAGTAGACGCTGGTGAGATAGTTCCCATGATGCGTTAGGTAGAGCCGTCTGCCATGTGGCCGCTGGTCCCAGAATGTGACCTCACTTTGGTCAGCGCGCGCGCTGACTGATCTCGCCTGGCACCCCGTCGACAGCAATGGCCCTATTTCGCGCCGGTTCGGGCGCGGGAAACGCGTCCTCGACCCGCTCGCGGAGCGGTCGGAGCGCGAGCCCGCGCTGGCGCTGCGCGCGCGTCGTGACGACGACCGACGCGTCTTCCGACTACCCCCCCGCCCCTAGGGCGGGGTCCCCGAGCAGAACTTGGGCCTGGACTTCCTTGCTTCGACGCCTCGCCGAGGATCCGATCCCGCAACTTGCCTCCACCTCCCTCGCGATCAGAAGAGCGGTGCCCCCTCTTGTCGCTCTGACGGGGGGAACGGCTCCGCTCGTCCTCGCCCGCGTCGTCCATCCCTGGACTGCCCGTGTGGAGTCGGATGGCCCTTCGCCTGGGCGCGGGGTTCTCCTTGGCGTCGACGCGCCCGTGGAGCTCGGCAAGACGATGTTGCGCGACCGTCTCCCGACCGGCCCGAGGTGCGGCGCGGGCGCTGGCGCCGCCGCCTGGGCTCTCGCGGGTGGAAGGTGCAGCCTTGGAGGAAGCAGCCTCCGCGTCGACGAGAGCGTCGTCGGCCCGCCGCGGCGTGCGCTTCGCCTCGGATCGTCGTCGGGTCCATATTATTATTCTTGCGCCTTGCTGCCGGGGTCGCCTTGCCCACGGCCTCGCGGGTCCAGGCCTCGCCCGGGTAGCCCTTGAACGGCGGCTCCGAGAAGCGATGGCGCCCGCAGTGGGCGACGCGCGCATCGTGCTCGCGGCCGCCGATCGTGCGCGTCGCGCGGCCCGCCTCCTCTGGGCAAGAACGCATCGCTGGCGCGCGCGCGGGGTCTTCGAATGCGATGCCCCGGCGAGCCTCTCGCGCTCGAGCTCAGCGCCCGTGAGCACCACGTCGAGGACGCCGTTGAAGTCGCGAGCGCCTGGTTCGCCTGACTCCCCCTTCTCGTCGCGGGCGGCCCTCGCCAACTTGAAGGCGACGAGGCCGTCGAGCTCGCGCTCGATAGTGGGCGGCGGCTAGCCCTTGCGAGGGCCCCAACGCGCGATGCTCGGGTAACTCCCATAGCGCCAGGCCGACGCGGGCCTGTCGGGGCCCTCGAACGAGCCCGCCCTCGGCGGCGGGCCTCCCTCGCTACCGCTGACCTCTTTTCCGCCCCCCTCCTCCTCGCGAGCTGCGTCGCGGGCTGGCCTGCGCAGAGGCCCTCGGGCCGCGGAGGGGCGGGCGTCTCCGCTTCCACCTGGCGGGCGGGATCGTTCCCTCGGACCCGTCCTGCGGCCTCTCGCACCCGCCGCGCTGCGGCCGCCGCGGGCTCCCGCGCGGAACCGCCGATTGCGACCGCCGGCGACTCTTGGCGCGGCCTTTGCCACGGCCCCGCGCGACTTTGGGGCGGCCGAAAGAACCCGGGCCTGCGCAAGACCGCGGCCTTCGGCACTGCCGTGGGCCTCCGCAGCGCGGCGGGCATCGTGGTCGCGGCGCCGAACCTCCCCTTCACCCTGGTGGCACCAGCGGAGGGGGACGCTTCGCCCCGCCCGCCGCGCGCTGCCCCCCCCCGCGCGCGCGCGGAGGTTGCAAGCGCCCCGTTTGACCCGAAAGGCTGCAGAGCAGATGAACACGTCGGCGGGGACGAATTACGTAACACTTGAGGACGAGATACTTACGAATATTCCTGGCCCGTCCCTACGTAACGCCCAAATCGGTCCCGACGTGTTCTCGACGTGACCCTGGGGGCCGGCGGCACATAGCGTAACCTTTTCAGGTATGTTGCGAATGCACGGATGGAGGGCGGCTCGTTTTTCAAAATGGGACCGTCGCGTAAGAGTTCCTAAACTGGAGTGACAAGAAGCGTTGGCGCGTGTAGCAGCGGCACGCATGGGCGTGGACCAGTTTTGTGTCTAAATGTGGCTCTCGCTGCACACTTCGTTGACCTGTATGATCGTACCTCGCTGCCTCCCTGTGACGCAACGACAAGATGCAGAGCAGTTCCTTTTCACACTGGGGGTCTCGATTGAATGCCGGGCCCTGCAGGGTGCTGATCTTTGGAAGAGGCGATCTTCGTAGTTATAAGGAAGGAATCAAAGAACTCACGACGAGGGAAGTTGGTACGGAAGGATATGCTGCAGCATCGTTGGCTCATCCTGGGTTCATCTTCTCCTCCTCCTTCTCCCCCTCAAGGCCGCAAGCTTCACGGACGCTTCGCTATGCGTTTCCCTGGGCCCTCCCAGGCCACCGTCATCGGGGTCCTCGGCCTCGTCGCTGTCAGAGTCGGAGTCCAACTCGATGCGCCGCAAGCACCTTTCCCGACCCTGTCTCATCAGCGATCCGTCCTCCTCCAATTTTCTTCCTCCCTCCTCCGCCTCCTCCTACTCTATGGCTCCTACTGCTCATATCACTTCCTGTCGGGATTTTACGCTCAGTGTTTCGCGCCGGCGGCCCCATGGACACGCTGTGCTGTGCAATCGGACAACGTGTCGCTCCACTCCGCGGGGCGGGAGGCTCGGAAAAGCTTGCGACGTTGTCGCCTGGGGACCTGGGACGTGGTGCAGCATGTCGCGCCGAAGCGTAGTGGGCCAATCCGGCGGCGCGACACGTTCAGCCACAATTCACGACCGTATTGCCCTCCTTCTCCTCATCCTCCTTGTCATCATGATGGTCACCACGCCATCATCATCATCATCATCATCATCATCATCATCATCATCATCATCATCATCATCATCATCATCATCATCATCATCATCATCATCATCATCATCATCGTCATAATCATCATCATCATCGTCATCATCATCATCATCGTCGTCGTCATAATGATCATCAGCATCGCCATCATCAGCAACACCATCATCGCCACCACCAGTATCATCATCAACATCCTCATCATTATCATCATCGTTATCCTTTGCATTATCGTAATCGTCATCGTTATCATCATCTTCATTATCATTAGCATTGTCAGTGCCATCATCATTATCATTATCATCATCATCATCATCATCATCATCGTCGTCGTCGTCGTCATCATCATCATCATCATCATCATCATCATCTGCATCATCTGCATCATCATCATCATCATCATCATCATCATCATCATCATCATCATCATCATCCGCAATGAAAGCAACATCATAATCCTCCCTCCCCTGGAGAGCGAAACGGCATCGGCAACGGAGGTGTGGAGGACATGGAGGCTGTTAAGAACAGAGAGGGAAAGAGAGAGAGAAAGAGAGAGAGAGAGAGAGAACGAGGGGAGAGAGACACAGAGAGACGGAGCGAGAATATAAATGAACAAAGGAGGGAGCGAGAGAGAGAGAGAGAGAGAGGGACGTGATGTGTGCACATGTAAGATGGTGGTCAACATGGTGAGGCGGAGGAACACGAGATATGGACATCAAGAGGCGAACGAGGAGACATGCACGAAGAGAATGACAAAAGAGAACGACAATAAAGGGGCCCTGGGACACACAAAGAAATCGACACTAATCCCAGGATTCCCAATATTTTCTTATGTTTTCTGGGTTTTCGTCTGCCCCCCAGTGTCAATATTTTCCCATATCTTCCTGGGAATCGACGATCAATTGTCTGTGTGTTTTTTCCCCTCCTGGGATAAACATTTACATATGTCGGCGGTATACACCGCCTGCGCCGCCAGCGCGGGCCGGCACGAGACCCCTGCGATGCACGGAGTTCCCTGGGACGCACTGCCGATGCGCCAGTTGCGAAACCTCCCCAGACATCGGGCGGCTCGAAAAAATCGAGGCGGACATTTTTCGTCGTTTTCGGCCTCCCGAGGCCCTCGCTGGGCCTCGGGGCCATCAAAAATGACTCGGGACGAAAAGCTGGTCCCGGGATGTCCCGGGAAAGTGGTCGGGAGGTCGGGGGCCCATGTCTCGAACAAATCGAAACGTTGGATCCAACAAAGGCCCAAAATGACTCCCTCAAGACGGTCCAGGAGGCCGCCGAGGAGGCCCCCCAAGAGCAAAAAAACAGCGCTTCCGATTGGAAAACGTACATTCGGGGAAATTCATTTTTCAGTCTTAACAGCGGCCACGTCGGCACCAAAGGCTCCCAAAATCGGGCCCGACGGTCCCAGAGGTCTCCAAGGGGGCCCATTTCAACTGTTCCGGTTCCCTCTTGGCCCGTAATAGGGAGCTCAGCCCGTCTTGGGGCCCTCTTCGGGCACCCTGGGGACTCTCTTGGGCTGCTTTGAAACTCTCTTGTGCTGCTCGACGCTCTCTTGAGGCCGTTTTGGGCCCTCTTGGGGGCTTCTTTCGCCGTCTGGGGCCGCTTTGGGGAGCCTTTGGGGCCGACGTAGCCGCCCGATAGGACAAAAGAAACGATTTTCCCAGAAATGTAGGTTTTCCAATCGGACATGCTGTTCTTTTGCCCTTGGAGAGCCTTCTCGGCGGCCTCTTAGACCGTCTTCAGGGGATCCTCTTGGGCCTTTGTTGGCCCGTCCGGGGGCCCATTTCAACTGTCCCGGTTCCCTCTTGGCCCGTCATGGGGAGCTCAGCCCGTCTTGGGGCCCTCTTTGGGCCCTCTCCGACCATGTAGGGATCCTCCGATGGCCCCCTCGGGCCCCCTGGGGACTCTCTTGGGCTATGCTTTATACGAAATTTTGAAATATATACTTTATAGATGTGTATGTATATATATACATATATATATATATATATATATATTATCTATATATATATATATATTAATCTGTAGGTGGAAAGCGAGCGAGAGAGAGAAAGAGAGAGAGAGAGAGAGAAAGAGAGAACGATAAACAAGAGAGAGAGAGAGAGAGAGAGAGAGAGCGAGAGTGACGATAGTGGAAGAGGTGGAGAGACGTAGAACGAGAGAGAAAGGGCAATCTATGGAAGGAAGGCAGAGGTTAGGATGAAGGGGCCCTGAGACACACAAATACATACACACAAATAAAAGGATTCCCCATATTTTCCTACATTTTCTGGGTTTCTGTCTTCCTCCCCACTCCCCACATCTTCCCATGTTTTCTGGGAATCGACGATTCATTGTGTCTCTGTGTTTTTTTCCCCTCCTGTTAGGAGGCCGCGCGAAGCCACGCGAGGCCCTCGCCGACGCCGCGGGCGCTCACGGGGCCGCGCGCGCCGATATATGGTGGCGGGGCGCCGCCCTGCGTCCCCCCTCCTTTGCTGGGTCTCCGCGCGCTCCTGCTCCCCAAATTCCTCCTCCTCCTCCTCCTCCTCCTCCTCCTCTTCCTCCTCCTCCTCCTCCTCCTCCTCTTCCTCCTCCTCCTCCTCCTCCTCCCAAAATCCCCGACGTCGTGCTTTCTCGCGACGTGGACCCAGGGAGGTCTCGACTCTCCTTCTCTCGGGTCGGGCGAAAGGGGGGGATAGCAAAGGGGGGGTTTGATAATCAGCTCGCATAGCTGGTTTTCCCGGCGCCTCCCGGCGCCGGAGGCGGCGATGTATCGAGGAATGGGCCCCTCGGTGAGGCCGAAACCAGCTGCATGCAGCAAATTTCGTAACCCCCCCTTTCCCAATCCCCCCCTTTCGTCCTTTCGTCCGGCCCGAGTGGACCCAGGGAGGTCTTGACTCCCCTTCTCTGGGGCCAGCGTTTCGCCCCGAGTCGCTTCCCGGCGGCCCCAGGGCCCAGCAGAGGCCCCCCCAAAGGGCTCAGACGACCGAAAGCCACTGGCCGTGATTTCGCCACGACGCGAAGAAGTCTAGGGAAGCCCTGGTGGGAGACGCTTGCCAGGGCGCTGGTGAAGCCTACCTGGGGAGCGAGCTTGCAAGATTCTAGCAGCAAGCTTCCCAGGAGCTTCGACAAAGCTGC
>CAUYUJ010008046.1:12500-42677 GCA_963575745.1 Prorocentrum cordatum | reverse complement strand
CCTGATTTTTGTCAGGACGGCGTCCCTGGAAGTCCCGACCCTTGCCCCAGGACCGGCTTCTCGTCCTGAGCCGTTTTTTGACCTTGCCGAGGCCCGGCATGGGCCCCCCTGGGGCCGAAAACGGCCAAAAACTTCCCGCCCTGATTTTGTCACGACGCGACCATGTCTGGGCTCTCGTGGCGCTGCACGACGCGAGCATGTCAGCGTCTGGGGATGCCGGGCCCCTGGCAGTCGGCCTCGCCCGGGGGGCCCCCGGCCCCGCGGCGGCGGCCCCCAGACACCCGACGTCTCGATGTTTCCGAGACGCGGGCCCCCGACCTCCCGACCACTTCTCCGGGGCCGGCTTTGCATCCCGAGCCGTTTCTTGACGGCCCCGAGGCCCGGCGAGGGCCCCCAGAGGCCGAAAATAGCGAAAAGCCTCCCGACCACTTCCCCGGGACCGGCTTTGCATCCCGAGCCGTTTCGTGACGGTCCCGAGGCCCGGCGAGGGCCCCCGGAGGCCGAAAAGAGCGCGAAGCCTCCCGTCGCGATTCCTCCACGACGCGAGGAGGTCTGGGATCTCAGGGCTGCGCGGAGCCGATGCTTCTGCCGGCCTTCTGCCTCGGCAGGCCCGCCGCGGTGAAAAGCTAACCCACCGCGGGCGATAATACCCCCCCTGGGATGATAAAGTTCGCGGTTCCCGCGGGGATGATAAAGGATTTGTCCAGAGAAGGTAAATGATGATGATGATGATGATGATGTTGATGATGATGATGATGATGATGATGATATGACGATGATGACATGATGACGATGATGACGATGATGACGATGATGACGATGATGATGAGGATGATGATGATGATGCTGATGATGCTTAGGATTGATGATGATGATGATGCGGAGATGAGGATGAAATGAAGGATGAGATAGGATGAGGAGGCGGATGACAGGAGGAGATGAGGATGAGGATGAGATGAGGATAGGTGAGATGCTGATGAGATGATGATGCTGATGATTATGATGACGATGCCGATGACGATGACGATGATGGAGGAGGAGGAGGAGGAAGAGGAGGAGGTTAAACCAGGCGCACGATTTCGGTTATGAAGAACCTCGGTCTCGATTTGTTCGAGACGCACGATGTCTGGCGCTCGGCGCGTGGGAGGAGGCGCCGCCCCCCGCAGGCTGCCGCCGAAGCTGGAGGGCCCAGAGCGCCAGAGGCGGCTGCGGGAGCTGGAGGGCGCGGGCGGGTGCCCAGACATTCCCTCTCCTCCTCCTTCTCCTCCTCCTCCTCCTCCTTTCCTTCTGTCCTCCTCCTCCTTTCCTCCTCCTTCTCCTCCTCCTCCCCTCCTTTCCTCCTCCTCCTCCTCCTCCTCTTCCTCCTCCTCCTCCCTCCTCATCCTCCTCGTTCTCCTCCTCCTTCTTCCTCCTCCTCGTCTCCTCCTCGGTCTCTCCTCCTCCTCCTCCTCCTCCTCATCGTTCTTCTTCTCCTCCTCCTCCTCCTCCTCCTCCTCCGCTTCCGCCTTGTTTTTCCTCCTGCTCCTCCTCCTCTCGGTTCTTTTCTTCTCCTCCGCCTCTCCGCCTCTCCGCCTCTCCGCCTCTCCGCCTCTCCGCCTCTCCGCCTCTCCGCCTCTCCGCCTCTCCTCCTCCTCCTCCTCCTCCTCCTCCTCCTCCTCCTCCTCCTCCTCCTCCTCCTCCTCCTCCTCCTCCTCCTCCTCCTAGCCGTTACGGCGCAGGTGGCGACCCTGCGCGTACGCAGCGACAAACACTCGTAACGGCTAATTGTCGTTGCGGGCCAAAGCTTTCAAAGACTCCTGTCGGAGATTCCATGGCTCATGGCGGCGGCGGCGGCAAAGGCGCGGCGGCTGGCAAAGGCGCTGCTGTTGCTTCTGCTCGGCGCACTTCAATGCCACCATGGACGGAGGAACGTCGTCGCCGTTGGGGAGGAACCTGGACTCGCACCTGGCCTCGTGATACGAGCCAGGACGAGGACTGGGACTGGTACATTTCCGATGGGACGAAGCGCGGTGTCACTTGCCCTAACCCCAACTGTGGCTGCAAGAAAAATCTCAAAGGATATATCTTCTGTCGTCAGTGCGGGACATCACTTACGGGCAAGGGCAAAAAGCATCCACAGGAGACCTCCGATGGAGGGATTCTGTCTGCTCCACCCCTCGCTCTCGAATGGCCTCTGCTCCCAGGGCCAGTCAAAGGAACCAAGGGCGGAGGAAAAGCCAAAGACAAAGGTGAGGGAGCGGGTGGGAAAGGAGGAGACGACAAGCGAGGTGTACCCGTTGGGCGCACCGCTCAGGCTCCGCTGCCTCAAGGCCTCGTCACCTTCATGGATGCTGACAAAGCTCAGAAGCTGGCGGAAATGGCCCGAGACGCTGGAGACCCGGTGGGTGAACAGCGCTACTTGGGCCTGGTGGCTTTGGCCAAGGCTGCCCAGCCTCGCCCACCCACCACGAAGCAGCGCCTGGAGAAGTTCGAGGGCATCCAGCTGGAAATCCAGAACCAGATCCAGCAGGACCTCGACAAGCTCGACCGCTGGGCGAAGTCTCGAGACGCTGTTCTTGAGCGGGTGGCCAACCTCAAGGACCAGCTCGAGCACGCCAGGCAGGAACACAAGCAGGCGGTGCTGGATCTTCAGTCCCAGTACGCCGCCGAGACCCCCAAAACGGCCCCCAAGATCAGCATCCGCGAGATCTGCGAGGGACGGCTTGATCTGGAGAACATCCTCACCATGGATGACTTCTTGGGGACCCAGGAGGCACAGGAGCTGTATGACCTCGAGTCTCAGGAGGTGGAGGAGCTCACGAAGAGGAAGGACGAAGTGGCGCAGCAAATCCAGTAGGGGTTGGCCGACTACTTCAAGGCCTCCCTCGACAAAGTCAAGGCTGCCCAGGCGGCCCAAAAAGAGCAACTCCAACGGCTCGAAGGCAAGAAGAGGAAGATTGGAGGAGGAGACCCTGTGCCAGGCACCGCAGCGGTCGGCAACGATGGTGCTGGCTCTGCTCCAGCGGCCTCTGCTGCAGCTGCTGCCGCACCCGCTGCCGCCGAGGGAACCAAGCATGCGGCTGAAGGTGCGCCCGCATTCGAAGAGCGCCTGGCGGCTGCGATCCAGGAGCGCGAGACGAAGAATATTTAGCAGCGATTCGTCGCGAGGCGCCCCAGGACCTCCACGATACGATCCTGCCCACCTCGAAGCTTCGCGCTTGGGGCGGGAGGTGGAGCATCGTGTGGAGGGGGGAACGGGCACTGGTTCCTCGAATGCCTCAGGACCTCTGCGTTACGATCCTGCCCAGCCTGAAGCTTCGCGCTCAGGTAGGGAGGTGGAGCAATGCATGGAGGGGGGAACGCCGTCTGGGGCATCATGCCCTTTGCGGCGGGCTGCCCTGGAGCCAATCCAGGGAACGACTACTTCGAAGGTTGCAACGATTTCGAGTGCGACGTCGAAGTTTTGGGCCCATAATATAGTGGACCTTGATTGGCCTGATACGGGTTTCCCAGTCCCCGCGATCAGGACGCAGCCCACCGTCTCCCTGATAGGGACTTTGGAGCCTGCCGTGCCTCTGCAACAAGCTTCTGCAGTCTTGGAGAGCATTGACCTCACAAGTGATAAAGTTTTGGTGCATGAACGATTTGTTGACTTGACCGCTGACGAAAGCAGTCCAGAAACGATTGACCTCACTTCTGAATGTAAAGTTTTGCTTCCGACAGTGGCGGTAACTGCTGCAGTCTCCGATGGAGCAAGTAGTGTGGACCAACCCTTAATACCTCTAGCGAGTCAGATTGAGATGCCGTATACCCTCAAACTGCACTCTCAGATCACGGCCCCAACTAGGACCGTGCACGCGCGAGGCGAAGCCACTTGGAAGCTTGCGACGGTCAATCTTACATCGGCCCAAGCGGAGGGACAGAAAATCTCAGCAGTTGGAGCGATGCTCGCACGGCTGGGATTTGACGGTATGGCCATCCAGGAGCATAAACTTCTCAAGCAAAAGATTGGAGATGTCATTGCCAGGTTAAAACACGAAGGATGGCATGCAGCACCCACCTCCGCGAAGGAAGGCAAGACGATCCATGCTGCGTCGGCAGGGGTCGGTGTCGCCATGACGGCTGACATAGCCATGGCAGCACCGCCCTCATTGGGACGATGGTTTCAGCACCCGCAGTCGGAGAGGTTCCATGCTCAGCTCTGCGAAGGAATGGTACCAGGAGGCTTCTTTTTCATCTCCTGCTACTTTTACTCAGGTACTGGTGTCGATTTGTACAACAAACACCTCCTCAGAGACGTCTTGGGATGGATCAAGGCCGTGGGGCGACCGTTTATCCTAGGGGCCGATTGGAACATGACGCCTCAGGAGCTCGTAGACCTTGGGGAGCTCAGGACTTTCCCTGCAACTATTGTGGCGCCGAGTGTCTGGACATGTAGTGCAGGAAAAGGGAGGACCATAGACTATTTCCTCGTCTCTGATACTTTGCGCGGCATGGTCAAGTCAGTCTACAGGATTGAGGGCCTGCCTATTGCTACGCATTGGGGTGTTGGGATCACTTTAAAGAAAGGAGCAGGATCCATCTTGATACAACAAATGTGCCTACCTAAGCCACTGCCGACGGAGCTCCCGATGGGAGCTCCGCGGCCGCCACCTGACTACACGGAAGTTGTAAAAGAAACCGAGCTTGTTCGCGATCAGGAAGACCTGACTTGGGCCTACGCCTTATGGGCCATGCAGGCCGAAAAAGAGCTCCTTGATAGGTATCAACTTCCTCCTGATCAGGTTAGGCCGTATCAAGGGCGTGGAGATCTTGATAAACCAAAGTTAAAGTTGGTGGCAGCAATCCGCAGTACCGCTAAGGCAGTGGCTGAAGGCAGTCAGCTATCACGCTGGTGGCGCAAGGCGGGCAACACGTGCATTGACTTAGCCAATGCATTGCACCGTGGGACGGCAGTCACGACCAAGTTCATCCAGGATCGCCTCCGCACCATCAGAAAGCTCCGGAACATCAAAAACACAGATGTTACTTGGAATGCTTGGATCATGCGCGCTACGGCGGAATGGTGCTTATGCGAAGACTGGCTGCGAGACATGAGCTGGGCTGCGGCAAAAGAAGCAACCAGCATCGAAATCAAGTGTGCCAAGAAGCGACTCACCCTTTGGAAACGCGAGGTACAGACGCAAGTCCAAAACACCACCGCCAAGGCGCACGCTTGGAGTAAGGCGCCGCAAACTTGGGTGCCTGCACGCGCAGAGCATCAAGGACGAGGTGTAGTTGCTCACGCACAGAGGCTCTAAGAAAATCTAGATGTCTGGAAGCAGGTTTGGGAGCATACTGATGGTGCTGCTTCCTTCTGCGAAAAGATACACGACTTCGGCGATGAGGAGCCTCCACCAAAGCTTACTCCTCAGGATGTCAGGGTTGCTGCCAGAACTTTCAGCTGCAAAACTGCCTCGGGCACTGACCGAATACGGCCTCGTTCGATGGCGATGCTTTCGGATGAGTGCCTCACGGCATTTGCTGAAGTGATGCATCAAGCGGAATGCCTCGGCAAGTTGCCTGAGCATTTACGTAACACTCTGTTGCCTCAGTTACCCAAGCCCGACGGGGGGCATCGCCTGATAGGCTTGCTCCCCGACGCGCTGCGCGTATACAATAAAGCCCGCAAGCCACAACAGGACAGATGGAATGCAGGGCATAAGAGACATTATGAATATGCCAGTGCTGGCCGCAGCACGGAACAAGCAGTTTGGAGGCAAGCCCTGATAGTGGAGACCACAAAGTCCATGGGTAAGCACACAGCAGCGGTCCTAATAGACTTGGCCAAAGCGTTCGAGACCATCGATCATGACCTTCTCTGGGACTCTGCTGTGCGTCACGGATTCCCACGACGTAGAATGGCCATGCTGTTACACTGTTATGGGGGTAGAAGGTCCATCAAATTTGGATCCCACATGAGCAATGTTATCATGACCAACCGAGGAGTGATTGCAGGCTGTGGTTTCGCTGTAAGCGTCATGAAATGCTTTACCATGGACATATATGACAGAATGTATTACCTATGGCCTAGTATCGACCTCTCGGTGGTAGTCGACGACTCCACCGTGCAGGCTGGAGGGCAAACAAAGGACGTAGTCAAAACTGTAGCTCGGGCAGCTCAGTTTGCTTGCGAACAGTTCAAGCAGCGTAGAATGAAAGTTAGCCTGGACAAAGGTCAAGTAGTTGCTAGCCACGATAAAATTGCCAGGCAGATTGCGGTGCAGCTTTCATCTTATCGTTTTCAGCCCAAACGGATCGTCAAGCAGCTCGGTGTTGACAGACGCATGATGAGAGCTGGAAGGCCTGTTCAAAGCAAACGGGCCTTTAAAATGAAAGTTCGCATTACACGCTTTCGCAGGCTCGCGTGTGGAGGACGATCAGTGTGTCGGCTTTACAGAGCTGGAGGACTACCAGCTGTTACATATGGGATGCGTGTGCATGGCGTTCCTGATGCGCAACTTGCTAGTCTTCGAGCCACCGCTGCCTTTGCCATCTTCGGGCCACCTCGTGGGCGATCTCGGACAGTCGAGTTTATGTTGTCTGACGACCCGAAGTGCGACCCGACCTATGACGCCAACGCGCTGCCTCTGGTTACATGGCTGAAAGCATTATGGCTTGGATGGGCCACTCCAAACCAGATGAAGATGGCCCACAGCTACGCGGTGAGCAGGCCGGCCAACTGGGGAGCAGTACTTGGACCAGCTGGAGCCGTACTACTCACTCTTAAGCGGCTGGGGTGGGAAGCCATCAGTTGGGACAAATGGTACATACCCAGTAATATGGCCAGCCTTATAACAGCACAGGGTTCGAGGCAGACTGCGATGCAGTCTGTCTCACCCCAAGGTCTGCTCATAGACTTGCATGAGATCGGGGTTCACACGCTGAGGAAGTTGGTGGACCAAGCCACTACTGCAAAGATCTTAAGCGAGTGCCGACTGGAAGGTTTCGAGGGAGTACCTCTACTTGAACCCGCTGCCAAATTGGTGAAAGAGCTCAGGGAAAAAGAAGATTACCAAGGTGCGGGTTTGATTCGGACATGGGTTGCAGGAGGGTTTTGGACGCAGGATCGCCTCTTCCGACATGGGGCGGCACCAAATCCCATGTGTGCCTTATGTAAACATGAAGAAGGTACCCCGTCACATCGCTTATATCGTTGTCTTTATCATGCAGCAGAAAGGCAAGATTGGTGCGGTGATGAACGCGGGCTACTTGCACAAGGGCGCGTGGAGCACGGTGACAACCACCCCATGACGTACATTACGTGCAAGGGCCTCTTCCCTGACCCAGCATACGACCCGAAGTACGGCTTCCCACCTCCACATCAGTATGACCGTGTTGTCTGGTTCCGCGAACCGCCCAATGGAGGGTTCGAAGGGCTGGTGTGCACTGACGGATCGGGGAAGCAAGCTCACCATCTTCTTCTGGCGCGTGCTGGCTGGGCAGCCGTCATGATCGATGATCGGGGCGGCGTGCTAGGGGCTGCATATGGCCCAGTACGTTTCCCATGGACGTGCTCGGGGGCAGGCGAACTGTGGGCAGCGATCATAGCGCTCCGACACAAGGGGCCGAGAAACATCGTCATAGTCACCGACTACCTGGAACTCAAGAAAGCATGGGATCGTGGCGATGGTTCAGGTGCTCACGTTCGAAATCACCTTGGGGAACTCTGGCGTGAATTCTGGCGCCTGGTGCACGACGTTGGGCGCGAGGGCATTGATGTGATCTGGATACCCAACCACCGCAGCGATAGTCAGAGAATTCGTGATGCGATACCTCTGGCGATGTGGTTGGGCAATCAAGCAGCTGACGAGTTTGCCAAACAGGGCGCTTTGATGCATCCCAAAAATGGGTATGCCGAAGCGCTTCGCCACGCAAGAGAGTGCTCTGCCGTTTTCACACTGCGCATGGCCCTGAGGATACTCAGGCGCTGCGCGTGGTGCGACTTCGCCGACGCTGACCCGGTTCCCTATGAAGGGCCCACTCGTGCAAGACCACTGCAGATTGACACGAGAGGGCACACTATAATAAAGCGCGGCATGAAATACTACTGCGACACCTGCGGTAGAAATCGACACACGCGCAGAGGCCTCTTGGCACAACCGTGTCAGGGGCTTCCGATGGGAGTGCATGTTGCCCATAGTTCCCATAGACTATGGCGCAACGGGCCTCTTGTTTTCTGTGCCCAATGCGCTGCGCGATGCGAGACGCGCGCGCATCTAATCGCTAAGCCATGTATAGGACTTCCTGTACCTGGCACTAGCCGATTCTACAAACGCCGCTACCTGTTACAGGGCAAGGGCCCCAACGGGGAGCGGCTCGCCAACAGCGGGCGACCCACGCCAGTACGCCGCTGAGGCTTTGGGCATTTGCCGCAGCTACTAATAGCGGCTGCGGTGCGCGCAGCGTTGCTGTTTTGGCCGCCCTGGCCGAAAGGGTGGGCCGCCTAGAGCACTTCGTTGCTACGCTGTCTCGCACCATAGACTCTATTAACTTTATTGTTGTTGTATTGGCTTTTCACCCAGTTTGCCTGCGTGAATCGTCGTCATCGCCGAACCTCGCCGAACCTCCTCCTCCTCCTCCTCCTCCTCCTCCTCCTCCTCCTCCTCCCCCCCCCCCTGCTCCTCCTCCTCCTCCTCCTCCTCCTCCTCCTCCTCCTCCTCCTCCTCCTCCTCCTCCTCCTCCTCCTCCTCCTCCGCCTCCTTCTCCTCCTCCTCTCCCCGGCTCTCCCTCCTCCTCTCCTCCTCCTCCTCCTTCTCCTCCTCCTTCCTGTCCTCCTGCATCTCCTCCTCCTCCGCCTCCTCCCCCCGCTCCTTCCCTCTCCTTCTCCTCCTCCTCCTCCTCCTCCTCCTCCTCCTCCTCCTCCTCTCCTCCTCCTCCTCCTCCTCCTTCTCCCCCATCCTCCCCTCCTCCGCCTCTCCTCCCCCTTCCTTCCATCCTCCTCTTCCTCCTCCTCCTCCTCCTCCTCCTCCTCCTCCTCTCCTCCTCCTCCTCCTCCTCCCTCCTCCTCCTCCTCCTCCTCCTCCTCCTCTCCTCCCCCTCCTCCTCCTCCTCCTCCTCCTCCTCCTCCTCCTCCTCCTCCTCCTCCTCCTCCTCCTTCCCCGTAGCCATTTTGGCTCAAGTCCGTAGCGTGGCCCAAGCGTCAGCAGCGGACGTGAGCATTCTGGCAAGGGGGCGCCTCAGAGGTGCACGCGGCCCCAACAGCTCTCCTGGCGTTTGCCAGGCATACTAACGTACCTTTCTTGTTCTTGCCAGCCACGGCACGCCGATGGGAACGGATGATTTGCTCTCAGCCCCTTGGCGAGCGGACGGGTCGACGAATAAGAAAGCCACTGTTGTACGACGCAAGCTACACAGGCCCCCAGCCTCAGGGCCCACGTGGCGATGTGGTCAGTGCGGATGTGCACGCAACGAGGAGAGATGGCAGTGGTGCAAACATTGTTTTTCATATCGCACACCAGAACCAGGATGGACCCAGCCGCAGCACTGGCCGTCTTGGGCAGGCAAGTCGTGGTCAGGATCAGACAAGTCGTGGAATGACATCCGTCAGGGTTCAGAGCACCGTCTGCCGCTGGCCGCCGGCCTCCAGCCAGGGCCGAACTCCTCCACGCCAGCACTGGCTTGGACGAATCTTGATGGCCTGGATGCTGCTGAGTTGGGTTCTCTGCTGGCCATCGCCAACAAGACGGGTGACAAGAACTTGGCCACGCGAGTTCAGGCACGCATCACCACCCTGGCAAAGCCTGCTCCCCCAGTCATCGAGAAGACCATGGAACAGCGACTGGCAGAATCGCGACGTGAATGCGACAAGCTCCTTCAACGGCTCTCTCGTGAACTGGATAAGCACGACAAGTGGAAGGCCCAGCTGCAGGAGCACGAGGACTACATCATGGGCCTTCGTGCAGAGTTGGAGATCATGGACACCCAGCACGCTGAGCTCGCCCGCAAGCTTGCGGCCACGGGCAAAGCTGGCACTCCTGAACCTGGACCTGCGCCTGCGCGGATCAAGCTGGAGGACCTCGTTTCTGGCAAGGTGGGCACCCTGGACTTCGACCTGGGCCTCCTTTCAGACATGCCTGAAGGATTGGAGCTGGACGAGGAGGATCGTCTACGGATCAAAGAACGTACCACACAGTTGCGGGAGCTCCTTTCCACGAAGGCCAAGGATCTTTTCTCCTCAGCGCTGGACGAGGCCAAGCGCGTGGTCCAGGAGCATGAATCACAGAAGACACGGCTACTCGCCAAACGTCGGCGCGTGCAGGATGTTGAGGACATGGGACCCCAGTCCAAGCCTGGAGGTGCAGAGGGTTCCCAGCCAGAGACAGCTAGTGCTGGTGGTGATGGCGCAGAGACCACGTCCGAGCCCCAGGGCCAAGGCTCAGAGGGACAGGTCTCCCGACCAGAGCAGCAGGCACAGTTCGCCTCTGTCCGCGAGCGATTGGCCAAGTTCGAGCGCAGGGGGGGCCCCAACCATGAGGGCCCAGCAGCTACCTGATTGTGGGACATCTGTGTCAATTGGTGTGCTCAAGCTCATCTCGCGCACACCGCCCTTCCAATGCTACCCAGGCACGGACATTCCCTTTGGATGTGCATACCATGTTCTTGCTCACGCATGTGCTCCCTCTGGTCGAGCTATGTGGTCTGACAAATTCTGCTACGAAGCGCTAGACACAATTCAGAAGGTTCGAGCTATGATGGACTGGGCCCCTTATTCGCTTTCTGACGTGGTGACGGGGACCCCTTCGACGCGTACACCGAGTTCTATGCCGTCCTGGACAGCGTTCAGCACGGCTTCGGCGGGGGCGAGCCCGCCTGGCGCCACAGGCGCTACGGATACTCAGAAGAGCCGCGTCCTTCCTGGGACATCGCCTTCCACACGGTCAGTTACTGAGACGGCAGGAGGGCTTCAGGCGTCAGAACGTAAATCCTGGGCTGCCCAGAGCAGTGCAGGTTCACAGTCGCACCTGTGCTTTCCACCCGCCAGGGCACCCTCTCCACAGGAGGCGAGGGTCTCAGCGCGAGTGGGTGGGGGCACAGGAGTTTGCTGGACTCGCCTACCTTGGGAGGCTGGCAACGTTGGATATGACGAGACGGCTGCCGAGTCACCACAGGCCATGGGCCTGCCGCCTGCTGACGAGACCAGAGCGATGGCAGTTCAAGACTATGCAGATATGCGAGCTGACCTCAGAGAATGGGCAGCGGCTTGGTTTGACATACATATTGGGCTAAACGCAGGAAGTGGTGATTGGCGGCTTTGGTGCGAGGCGTTTCTGCACACGATACTTGAGCGACAAGGGAACGAGCCCTTGCGCCGTTTGTTGCAGGCTTGGTTTCCAGGCCGCACCTTGCAATCTGTCATGGAAGAACTATGTGAGTCGGCATGGAGGCAGTCTGAGCCCAGGCGTGTGGCCTTCCTTGAGCGGCTTCGTACGGCGCCCATTGAGAGGCGTGTACAGCTGCAGCGCCGCCATTGGGCGCACTTGGATGAGCTGAGAGCCATGTTCAGGAGGCTTTTGGGCTCGACTTTCCCTACGGTGCGGCTTCCTCGCTCCAGACAGCCCGACTCAGAGGATGATCAGGCAGACGTTGACGCTTGCATTGCTCACCTGGTAATGTTGGCGGATGCGGAGACCAGTCTGGGACAGGCCAATCAAAGTACAGTTCCACACGCCAGGCAACATAATTCTTCGGAGGCTCCAGACGTTTATCAGTGTGCTCCTCTGCCTGCGGACGGAGTTCGAGCTGCTCGGTGTGCTTGCTGACTTGGACGATCCAGACGCTGACCCCTTCGCCAACCTGGATGACCAGTTCGGGGACGAGGGGGAGCTTTGCACTGTGGAATCTAACATCGGATGCAGGCCTGACGCCATAGGCTCCAGCCCCACCCCGTCTCGGGATGTTTACCTTGGAGGCCCTGAGCCTGCGATCTTGGGTGTCTTGGGGAACTCCTCGTCGAGTCTGCCTATGCTGGATGCCGCTCGACCTCGGGACTGTAATGCGGAGTCAGAAACGCAGCAACGTGTCAGACAGACCCACGCTGGTGACAGCGCGCCCACACACGAAGAGCCAGCAGTTCTGCAGCACTGCACGTCCGACGAGCATGTGACGCTGCTCTTCGCGAACATCACCGAATGGGGCGCTAAGGTTCGCAGCTTTGTGAACAGTCACAAGCACACCTACGCCATCGTGGGGCTGGTCGAGACGCATGTCCCCGACACCAAGTGCGCCCACTGGAAAGAGGAACTCAGGAAGGACGGGTGGAGGCTCTCGTTCAAGGCAGGCTTTGCTTCTGGAAGGTCGGACTCAGGCATCTCGGCAGGGGAGTGGCTCCTCACGCGCTGTCACTTGGCCGCTACACAGTTTGATCGACTGAGGGACCAGGCGATTGCCGACTCGCGCATGGATCCCTTTAAAGGCTTCTCGGCCACCACGCTACACCTCAAGTCGGGCAACCTTGTCTACATTGCAGCGTACTTGCTACCGTCACTGGGGATTGCTCAGTACAACAATGAGGTGTTGGTGGCATTGGGCGCTTTTACCAAAGCTCTGGCAGATCCTTGGGTGATTGTGGCGGACTGGAACAACGAACCGCAGACACTAGTGGATAGTGGATGGGTTGACAGACTCAGAGGTCGGCTAGCGCTTCCTAACTGCAAGTTCACGTGCGACAAGGGCCAGGGACGCATGTATGATTTTGCCATTGTCTCTAAGCAGCTTACTTCTGACCGCATCAGGCTCAGGCAGGTTTTAGCTGTCCCTTGGAAGACTCATTGCGCTATTGCCATTGATGTGCTGGACGCCAAGCGTACTTGGTGGCATAGGTCGTTGGAGCTTCCAGAACCGCTACCCAGGGCCAACCGCCCTCAGCAAGAGCCAAACCCTGACAGCAAGCGATCCCAGAAGCGCAAGCAGGTGGCAGATGCACGCAGACAGGAACTCCCCGAAGATCTGCGCGAGGCCTTCGATGACCTGCCATCTCAGGAGCCACAGCCAGAAGGCCCCAAGGTCGCGTTCAAGTTGGAGCAGGAAGAATGGCTCAAGATCTATGGCGAATTGGAGCAGGATACCTTCAGACCACGAACAGCGGCAGCACAGTTGTCGACAGGCCCCCTGTCGACCTGGAGGCCCACTCAACGCTCTACCTTGGATAATCGATATGGACGATGGGTCACTACCTTGGAGCGGTCTATTGTTGCGGTCAGCGATGTGGAAGACCCCGTTATGTTTGCGGCAGAGGGCAAGGGTATTCAATTTCATGGAGGAAGATGCGCCCTGCCCCAGGTCGACCTCACATGTGCGACCCTGTAGCCGAATGGTGGGGGATCGCCTCCACGCTGCTTGCTCGAGGCGTGGCCTTGACACGCCCAGGCAGGGACCCTCCAGAGGCGGAGAAGTGCCTCGCGGGCTTTCGGTCCATGGTCCAGGGCCTGACAGACACCAAGCAGCAGGAATTCTTCGGGAAGAAGGCCTTGACCACCACAGTGCAAGAGTGGAAGGACGCTGCCCAGCAGGCGCCGCACCTCAGCCAGACTGAGTTGGAGCAGCTCCAGGTGCACACCAACACGTGGGTCGACCGCGCCCAGGGGCGCTCATTAGTCAAGTCTCGCCAAGCCTTCATGGACTGGGCGAAGCAGATGTGGGCCAAGAGGCCAGGTGCTATTCATCGTCATGTACGTGCTCCTCCCCCTGACCCACTTCCTCGTGAGATCATCAGAGATGGCGTGGACACCGCCGACCCTTGCGTACTCATTCGCACGAAGAAGGACTTTTGGCAGGCAGTGTGGCAGGAGGATAATGACAGCAGGGAGCACTTGCTATGGACGTTGGAGGGATTGGCCAGGGATGCTCGTGATGACCCCTTGCCACCACTGAATGAAGGACAGATTGAATCGATTCTTAGACGACAATCGCCAAACAAAGCTAGAGGAGTTGATGGCTTGGGCCCAGTTGACCTTCAACGCATGCCTCAAGCTGGACTGTCTGAGCTCACGTGTATCCTCAATCAAGCGGAGCTACTGCAAACTTGGCCGACAGCGTGGTTAGCTACTATTTGTGCAGTTATTCCGAAGCCAGCTGGAGGCACGAGAGTACTGGGCATGTTGCCGTGCTGCAAGACGTGGAGTCAGGCGCGCAGTTCGGTCACCTCCAGTTGGTCAGATGGACTTTCTGCTTTCTGGGACACGGCCATCAGGGACAGCAGCGCCCTGAGAGCCGCGATGACGAGAAGCCTCATGGATGAGGCCTCTGCTACCACAGGCAAGGCAACGGCGACGGTCTTGCTGGACATTGCCAAGTTCTACGACTCCATCTCCTTCACCCTCCTGGTGGTGGCGGCGCGGGGGCTCAACTTCCCTCCCACGGTGCTGCTCATGGAGATCCTGCTCTTCATGGCGCCGCGCATCCTCAAGGAGGGCTCGGTCATCAGCGAACCGTTCTGCCCAGGCCGCTCGATTGTGGCTGGATCGTCGCATGGAGTCTGCCTTGGAAAAGTGTTCTTGCATTCTGTGCTGGAGGCTGCGCACATTCGAGCCCCTCAGGCCTCGTTATGGACCTTCGTCGATGACACTGTGGGAAGATCTGAGGGCACCCAGGCCACTGTTGTTTCTGAGATGGAAGGTTTAGCTGAAGCTTTCTCGGAGGGATTCAGACTCAAAAGGCTCACTGTCACGGACAAAACGGTTGTCTTGGCGTCCTCTCCTGAGCTAGGTAAGCACATTGCCAGAATTTTCAGAGCCCGAGGGATGCCCGCTAGGTTTGCTTCCGTTGGAGTTGATTTAGGTTTAGACACTGCGGCAGGACGTTTTCGGACACGGAAGAAGGCACGCCAGAGAATGACTAAAGCCAGCGGGCGTTTTTCTAGGATTGTGAAGATGCGCAGGCTGGCTGGTTTGAGGAAAGTCACCCAGGGCGCTTGGCGCACGGGAGCCTTACCACAGGCCAGCTTTGGCCATCAAGTTTATGGTATGCCACCGAGTCAGGTCCTGCTTCTTAGGCGACAAGCTGCTCGCACGGTCTCGGGAATGGGCAAGGGCAAATGATTAACAACTGTTCTGCAGACGGTGCTGGGGGATGGAGATCCCGCCCTGGAAGTGCGCCGCCAATTGGTGGACGCCTGGCTGCAGCTGTGGAAGCGCTTCCCCGCCCTCCAGCCTCGAATTCGACGGTCGTGGGGTATCGTTCGGTCGCAGCTCGATTCGCTTGGCGCCAAAAGGTGGAGAGGCACTCGGGGGCCCATAGCTGCAGTCCAGGCCACCCTTCTTGAAGCAGGATGGGAGCCCAGGGAACCTGACCTGTGGGAGCGACCCGATCATGCGGAGCATGCGTGGAGGTTCCCACGAATGGGCGACCCAGATTACGATTTACTCCCGATTTCTGACCATGCAGACTTGTTGCATGAGTTTGTTTCCGATATGAAGGCTAAGTTGTGGCAAGGTGCTGCAGGGCACGAGGCAGGCGACAGTTTGAAAGAAGGAGCCGATCTCCTCCCCCTGCAGCAGGAACTCCGTCGCTTCGAGTCTCGGGGTCAGGCGGGCCTGTGGGGCCTCACCATGTGCGTGGCCTCGGGGGGCCAATGGCCACGTCAGCGCCAAGCCGACAGTGGCTACACGGTTGACGTAACTTGTCCAAGGTGCAAGGCGGCCCCTGAGACCTTGTTTCACAGAATATGGCAGTGCGCGTGTAATGTAGATCACCAAGATTTTAGCAGCACGCAGTCACTGATTTCCCAAGCCACGGCGCAATGGGAAGCAGACCCTTCTTTATGGCTGAGAGGAGTCCCGTCGAGAGACCTCACCTGCCCCGTCTTCCTTGACCCTCTTGAGGCCCCTCCTCTTACGTACTACGGCTCCTCTCGCCTCAGCGAGTTTTGTGTTGCCCCTGGCCAGGACCCTCCCCACATTTTTGGAGATGGGTCCGGGGGGAAATACAGCAGTGACCCGAGACGCAGGCGCTGTGGCTCTGGAGTTGCCCTCATTCGTCGGGCTGAGGATGGCTCCTGGGAGCCGGTCGCGGGTGTCTCTTCCCCCCTCCTGGGGCCGCGGCAGACCGTGTCGCGCGCGGAGATAGCTGCGCTCGCAATCGCTCTGGAAGAAACCACGGGACCCATCATTTATATCACTGATTGCCAGCCTGTCCTGGATGGTTGGAGAGCAGGTCGAGCCCACGGCAAGCTAGGCCCGAATCAGGACTTGTGGTACAGGGTGGCGGTGGCGTTGCGTAATCGGGGGGGGGCTGAAGTGCAGGTCGTGTGGACGGCTGCCCATCTAGAAGACACAGGCAAGGCGCTCAGTGCTTGGCAAGTTTTCCTCACTGCTGGCAACATGTGCGCTGATGACCTAGCGGGTAAAGCGGCTGACGAGGCCTTGCTCCTGTATACTCGCAAGCCTGCCCCCAGTACTGACATCTATGATTGCATCGCCCACCTTGTCAGACGCAGGGCCCGACGGGCGTTGCAGTGCTCACTCCAGGTTGACCCTTGGCAGGCCACAAGGCTCGCCAAAGTGCGGGTGCCCCCTCCCTCCAGGAAGGCTGCTGCCCTGAGGGACACCTCTCATGATTGTGAGCAGGTCGGGAGCAGGTGGCGCTGTAGGGTTTGCAGTCAGATTGTGGCTTCCACCCAGCTCCTCAAGTTTTGTGCTCAGTCTTGTCCAGGCCTGGCCCCAGAGATCCGAGGTCAGAAGTCGGAGTGGAGCCAATTTGTCTTGAGGACTGGAGAGATTTTGATTGGGGCCACCTCGGCCCACTCGTCCCACAAAATCTTCTATTGGCCTGAGTTTTCCCTGCATTTTTGTGTTTGTTGTGGGCTGACCGCCACAGTGGATGGTAGGTGGCTCGCACGTCCCTGCCAGGAGCCCTCCCCCAAAGGTGCCCAGAACCTTGACAGGATTCGTCGAGGCATTTTTCCTTCGCACAGGGGACCCCCGAAGGCGGTGCAGCTGGCCAGAGTGCAGCGTGAAGCTTCGGACGCGGTCCAGCGTGCGAAGGAGGCTCGGGAGGAGAGTGGAATGCAGCTGCCCCTTTTCTGTGTGGGAGGTGAGGGTGGAGCGGCTCGCCGACCCACCAGGATCCCTCACCGTGAAGGCGGGGACTCATCGTCGGATTAGTCCCCGCCTAACCCGTTTAGTTTTGCGGACGCTCGTCCTTTCATGGTCACTCTGGTCACTCCTCCTCCTCCTTCTCCTCCTCCTCCTCCCCGGCTCCTCCTCCTCCTCCTCCTCCTCCTCCTCCTCCTTCTCCTCCTCCTCCTGCTCCTCCTCCTCATCCTCCTCCTCCTCCTCCTCCCCCTCCTCCCCCGCTCCTCCCTCTCCTTCAGAGACCCGACGTTCCCGGAAAAAATGGAGCGGGTTTGGGGGGCAATTCTCGGCCTCCAGGGGCCCTCGCCGGGCCTCGCGGGGCCGTCCAGAAGCGGCTGGGGCGCGCAAAGCCGTGCAGGGAGGTGGTCCGGACCTCCGGGGCCCACGCATCGACAGAGATTGGAGCAGCCGGATGTCTGGGCCTCCCTGATTCCAGATCCGCCCTACTTCTGGGTTTTTTCACCTATAAGAAGCCGACAAGGTAGGGCGGAAATTTATGCACCCAACATAAAATAGGGCGGAGATCCACGGAAGTAGGGCGGAAACAGCCACAGAAAAGTAGGGCGGAAATTGGCATCAGCGGGGCTGAAAAGTAAGGCGGAAATTCCAAGCCTGCTTACGAATTTCCCCAAAGTAGGGCGGATCCGGAGTCAGGGTGGTCCAGACCTCCGGGGCCCACGCATCGACAGAGATTAGAGCAGCCGGATGTCTGGGCCTGGGCAACCCACGAGCGGGTGCCCAGACAGTCCCTTCTGGGCAACCCACGGGGCCCACGGGCGGGTAGCCGCGGTGCTATTGGAGCTCAGATCCAGGACGTGACGACGACGCGCTCCCATGGTGTGGTTGCCACAAGTCGGTCGGGCCCCGAAGTTTTGTACTGCTGGGGCCCCGAGGTTTCGTGCGAGCTCCAGGTGGCGAGGCCCGCCAACTCGTGGCGAGGGGGTCTCCGATCCCGTCATCGGAGTCGGACCCCATCATCGGAGTCGGAGGTCTGGAGTCCCAGATTTTTTTTTTCTTGATTTGCTCAGTACGTTGGAGGTCTGGAGTCCCAGACCTCCAGCGTACTGAGCAAATCAAGACCGAGGTATTTCGTCGTTTGCGGCGTCTGGGGGCCCATCGCCGGGCCCCGGGAGCGTGACAGCAGCATCCGGTACGAAAGACCGTTCCCCAGGCAGTGGTCCAGAGCTCAGAGGACCCCGCAGTTAGAAAGCATCGGGGCATCGGAAGTCTCAGCCTGGCGCTGTGCTGTTTCCAATCCGCCGTCCCACAGCTCCTGGCCCCTTCTCTGCAGACATCGGGCGTCTCAAAAAAATCGAGACAGAGGTTTTCCATGGTTCTTGGCCTCTCGGGGCCCTCGCCGGGCTTCGGGACCGTCAAAAAAAACGACTCGGGATGAAAAACCGGTCCCAGGGAAGTGGTCAGGATGTCGGGGGCCCGCGTCTCGAAAAAATCGAAACGTCGGATGTATGGGCCCCTAGATCCTAGATCCACACAGTGCTCCAGACACGAGGGCCGCTGGCCGCTCCAGAACTTCTCGGGCGCATCCGCAGCAAATCGTAGCACGGCATCCACCCAGACATCCGACGATGCGTCTTTTGCAGCCCGGGGCCCCCGAGCGCCCGACCTCCTTCCTCCGGGGGCAGTGCCCTGGACCCGTTTCTGACGGCCCGGGGGGCCCGAGGACGGCCTTGTGGGGCCGATCTCGGGGAAGAGCCGTGGGATTATTTCAGCAACATGCCGTCGGAGATCTCAAGGTATGTCTCGCTGGACCGGCAGAAGGTGTATTTTTTCGGCATCATCGACGTGCTCGAGCACTACTCGCTGCGCTGGCGGGCGCAGCACTGCCTGCTGACGGTGGCCTACCATGTCAGGGACAGGCTGAGGTGCCGTGCCGTGGCCGCGGACGGCATCTCGGCCATGCACCCGCGGGACTACGCCAACCGCTTCTACTGCTTCGTGGAGCACGAGGTCCTTCGATGTTCGTTTGGGGGACCTTCCTGGGGCCCACCTGACGGATCTGCTCGACTCTGGTTCTCTAGTTCGAATCTGGTCCGACTATAGTTTGACTCGAGTCTCAAGCTCGTCCGACCATCTTGATTTTTGTTTTTGCTTATTCTGGTATTTACCAGCCCCAGGCTTGGAATTCGATGGTCCCTGCTCGAAGTCCAATCGAAAATCTGTCGTATTTAAACCGTTGATCAATTCAGAGTGTTCACTGTAACCACCTCCCTGGACAACATGTCGATGAGAATCCACAGCTTCTTTCTCCAGTCGACAGACGTTTGACGCAGCATCGACGCACGAGTGGAGCGAGCTGCTCCAGAGGAAGGTCCACGGAACGAGCGCCGTGCAGAGGTCCTCCAAGCCACCGCCGCCGCGGCAGCGGGTCCGACCCTCGAGCGGCCCCGCTGCTGCTGCTGCCTGGGGCTGGACAGACTCGGCGGCAGGCTCCCCCGGGGCCCGACGCCGTGGGCAAAGTCAGTCCTCCTCCTCCTCCTCCTCCTCCTCCTCCTCCTCCTCCTCCTCCTCCTCCTCCTCCTCCTCCTCCTCCTCCTCCTCCTCTGGTCTCCTCCTCCTCCTCCTCCTCCTCCTCCTCCTCCTCCTCCTCCTCCTCCTCCAGCTCGAGGAGCAAACTCCCGGCAGAGGGCCGCAGGTTTCGGAGGCTCGCGCGGACATCTCCGGTCGGCGCCAGGCCCCCCCCCCCCAGTGGCAGCGCCTCTTCTGCCGCCCCTGGCGCGCGGCGCGCGACGGGGGGGGAGGTCCGCCGCTGGCCCCGTGGAGCCCCGCGGACGCCCGACAGCACACGCTGATGGCCAAATGGCCTGCCGTGGCTCCTCGAGCGTCGTGCGGAGTCTCGGCCAGAGCTGTCCCCCCCCCCCGTCTCCCTGCGGCGCTTCTCGAGCCGCGCCGCTCCGCGAGGGGCCCCGGGGGCCCGGCGAGGAGGGAAGGTGCCCGCCGAGACTATGGCTCACAACGCTCGGGCGGCGGCGGCGGCGGCGGCTGCGAAGACGACGACGACGACGACGACGACGACGACGACGACGACGACGACGACGACGACGACGACGGCGGCGGCGGCGGCGACGACGGCGACGGCGGCGAAAGCGGCGGCGGCGGCGACGGCGACGGCGGCCTCCGCTGCTGGAGATCTCTGGAGGTGCCCAGGGCGTCCCGCAGAGGCCCGGCGGCGTCCCCCAGAGAGGCCAGGAGAACGGCTGCCGACACTGGCCCTCGACCCTCGCAGCTCGAAGCGCGCTCGGCCTCGACCTCTCGATCCTCGAGATCCCTCGAGATCCTCGAGATCCCTCGAGATCCTCGAGCCCTCGAGCCCTCGAGCCCTCGAGCCCTCGAGCCCTCGAGCCCTGAAGCCTCGAGCCTCGAGCCTCTTCTGGCCCTTGAGCCCCACGACCCTCCAAGCCTCGAAACCCCTCGAACCCCCTCGAAACCCCTCGCGCCTCGCGCCCTCGCTCGAGCCCTCGAGCCCTCGATGCCCCTCCAGGCTCGAGCGCAGCCTCAGCCCGCGCAGCGCGGGCACCCACGACAGCACCCTGCGCTGGCGGCGGCTCTGGCAGCGGCGGCGCCGCGGCCTGGTGCGCGACCGGCTCGAGGCGGCGTCCCTGGACGCGGCGCGGCGGTTCCAGGACCGAGGGGCGGGCAGGCAGGGGACCCAGACCCCCTCGAGTAATGAAAAAGTCATGACGGGAGGTTTTTCACAATTTTCGGCCTCTGGGGGCCCTCACCGGGCCTCGGGAGCGTCAAAAAACGACTCGGGATGACAAACCGGTCCTGGGGAAGGGGTCGAAAACTCTGGGGTCGACGTATTGAAAAATTCATTACGTCGGGGGTCTGGGGAGGCAGGTCCGAGGCGAAGATTGATCCATATCCACCGCCTGGAAGGTCAGTGTTCGGAGCCTCGGCAGGCGGTGGAGAAGGACATCTTCGGACCCCCGGGGGCGGGCAGGCAGGGGAGGAAGGGGTGCCGATGCCGCTGCTCGTCCTGGAAACCCAGACATCCGGCGTCCCGATTTTTCGGGGCACGGGCCCCCGACCTCTCGACCGCTTCCCCGGGACCGGCTTTTCATCCCGAGTCGTGTTTTGACGGCCCCGAGACCCGGCGAGGGCCGAGGGCCCCGAGAGGCCAACAAAAACTATGAAAAACCTCCGTCTCGATTTTGTCGAGACGCCCGACGTCTGGGAAGGGGGGGGGGGGGGGGGGGGCGTCCAGGGGGGCGCAAGTCGCAGACGGCGGCACGTGCGCGGCCCAGCCGCCAGCGAGCTCCCTGCTGGCCAGGCGTGCTCGCCGCCAGCGTGCCTGCTGCCGTCGGGCGCGGCCCTGCCCTCGGCCCCTGCCTGCCCTGGAGGGACACGCAGCGGTATACACCGCCCCCTCCCCGGGACCTCTCTGGGACCTCTCCAGGGGTGCGCCCCGAGACCCGACTCGCAGGCAGGAGCCGGCCGCGGCGACGAGGGCTTCCCAGACATCGGGCGTCTCGAAAACATCGGAGGTCCGCGCGGATTTCTCGGATCGGCGCTGGGCCCCCCCGGCAGCGCTTCCGGCGCCGCCCCTGGCGCGCTCCACGCGCCAGGGAGGGGGGTCCGGCGCCGATCCGAGAAATCCGCGCGGACCTCCGAGTTCTTATGTTTCTGCCGCTTTTTGTCCCCCTAGTATGCTTGGGGGGGGGGGAAGAAAAAGAAATATATATATATATATATATACATATAACGGTCCAGCTCGGAGCCGCGAACTCCGCGCGGGCCTCCAGCAGCGTGTGTTTTCCTGCCGCTCCCTCTGCCTCGAGCGGCGCCAGGCCGCCGGCGCAGCGGCCCCGGGGCAGGGGCCCGTGCACCTCCCGGGGGGGCCGCCGCGCACCGTACGTGCACGGCGGCGGGGGCCCCGGAGCGCAGCAGGGGCCCCCGATCCTCGACCTCGTGTCCGGTGCGAGGGAGGAAGGGCCACACCGGACCGGGGAGGAGGAGGAGGAGGAGGAGGAGGAGGAGGAGGAGGAGGAGGAGGAGGAGGAGGAGGAGGAGGAGGAAAAGGAGGAAAAGAAGGAGGAGGATGAGGAGGAGGAGAAGGAGGAGGAATGAGGAGGAGGAGGGGGAGGAGGAGGGGGAGGAGGGGGAGGAGGAGGAGGACAACTGGCGATCACGAAAGTCCAGTAAGCGCCACTTGTCCGGTCCGTTAAAGACGGGCCTGGGCCGTTTAAGACGGGCCAGGGCCGTTGAAAACGGGCCTGGGCCGTTGAAAACGGGCCTGGGCCGTCTAAAGTCTAGTTTGCCAAGCGCCCAGGGCCGTTTACTAAACGGCCTTGGGCGCTTGGCAGACAGCCCTGCCCTGCTCGGTGCCTTCCATAGGGGGCGTTCCGTAGACGGCCTCGCTCGTCGGGGTGCTGCTTCTTATGGGGGGGGGATCTTCCTGCCCTCTGCTGGTGGGGCCTGTTCGCCAGACCCCCGACGTAATGAAGTTTTCGTTACGTCGACCCCAGAGTCCTCGACCCCCTCCCCAGGACCGGCTTGTCATCCCGAGTCGTTTTTTGACGCTCCCGAGGCCCGGGGAGGGCCCCCAGAGGCCGAACATGGCGAAAAACCTCCCGTCATGATTTTCTCATTGCTCGAAGGGGTCTGGTTCTGCCGCTCGGCCCTCCCGCCCGGAGGAGCTGGAGGCGCAGCTCGCTGCCAGCGCCCGGCCCTCCCTGTGCGACGCCGGCGACGGGCGCGGCGCCGCCCCGGAGCGCAGGGCGCCCCCCTCCGGCAGGGGCGAAGAGCCTGCCGGGCAGGGGGGGGCCGCCGCCGCCGCCGCCTCGGCCTGCTCCCGCCGCCGCCTCGGCCTGCTCCCGCCGCCGCCGCCGCCTCCCGCCGCCTCCGCCGCCGCCTCCTCCACCGCCCGCTCGTGTGCCTCCCCCCCTCCTCGCCCTCCTCTTGGTTCTGGTGCCCCGCTCCAGCTCTTCGTCGTCGTCGTCGTCGTCGTCGTCGTCGTCGTCGTCGTCGTCGTCGTCGTCGTCGTCGTCGTCGTCGTCCGCATACGGTCACTTACTGCGCACAGCTCACGCTGCAATCAGCACGGAGGTAGATGAGATCGGCACCTGCGGCGCCTCGTGCTACTTGCGTTCCTCCCCTTCCTCCCTCCTGGTCCTCCTCCCTCCTCCTGCTTTCCTTGTGTCGCTTATTTCCAATATTATTATCAGTTACCGTATTCTAACTCTTGTTATTCGGATTAGGATTATCATTGTTAGCCATAACAGTTTTTATACTATTATTAGTATGTGTACGATTTTCATTCGTATGATGGGGATGGCCATCATTAGTTTCCTGGTTGGCATTCTTACTCATAGTCTGACTCGTTGTATTATCTGTAGTTTTATGATTAGTTGTGTAAGCCGTAGTATTGCGAGTGTTATAATTCGTATAGTCGTATCTATTTTAAATTGTCGCATTAGCATTTGTATTCGTATTAGCATCATGATTACTGTTCCTCCTCCTCCTGATCCTAAAGCGACAGCAAAGGGCGGTTGGCTCCTCCCCCTCCCCCTCCCCCTCCTCCTCCCCCTCCTCCTCCTCCCTCCCTCCTCCCTCCTCATCCTCCTCCTCCTCCTCGTCAGCCTCCTCCTCCTCCGTCTCCTCTTCCTCGTCCTCCTCCTCCTCCTCCTCCTCCTCCTCCTCCTCCTCCTTCTCCTTGTCCTCGTCCTCCTCGTCGTCGTCGTCGTCCTCCTCCTCCTCGAAAAGTTATCCTCACCGTTGTCATTATTTCCCCTTGACTGTTTCCTTCTATGGACAGTGAGCCTCCTCCTCGAGCCCCCTGTTTTTTCTGCTTTTGTTCCCCCGCTCTCGCCCATGCCTTCTCCTCCCTTGGAGGCCCCAGCAGAGCGAGGTCCCCGGAGGCCCTTGTGGAGGCCCTCCCCGAGGCTTCCCCAGAGGCCCCCCGCGGAGCCCCGCGGAGGCTCGAGCTTCGGGGGCCGAGCGCGCGCAGGAGCCGCGCGCCTCGCGCCTCGACCCTCGCTCGCGGCCGCCGCCGCCGCCGCGGCCGCCGCCGCCGCCGACGCCGCGCCGCGCAGGACGACCCCGAGGGCCTGGCCGCCGCGGGCGCGCCCCCGCGCGCCGGCCGCGCGCGCCCCGGCGGCGGCCCGCCCCCGGCGGCGCGCGGGGCGCCGCCGTCGCCCAGGCGGCGCTCGGCGAGCGGCGGCCTCGGCGAGCGGCGGCGGCCTCGGCGAGCGGTCGCGGCCTCGGCGAGCGGCGGCGGCCTCGGCGAGCGGCGGCGGCCTCGGCGAAGCAGATTGGGGGAGCAACGAGAGCGGCTGCAGCGGCGAAGACGATCGCGGCGGCGGCGGCGGCGGCGTCGGCGGCGTCGTCGGCGTCGTCCAGGCGCCAGAGCGCGGTTTCCTTCGCGAGCGCCGGCGAGGGCGGGGAGGGCCAGCCCAGGAGCGCGCGGCTTGCAGGGGCTTCCCCTCCCCCTCTCCAGCTTTCTGGTTGGCTGGGCCGTCGACCGCCCTCGGTCGCTTCCCGGACTCCGGGCGCGATTCCGTGTGCCACCCCAGGGCCTCTCGTCGGCGTCAGCAGCTTCCCGGCTCGGCCTCGTGAGGCTTGCGCCCCGTCGACGCGGCGGCGACCCGGGCGCGGGATCTCGAGGTGGAACGCCGCCCCTCCCCGAAAAGCCTCCCCTCGAAGGCGCCCGTGACCCAGCATCGTATGACTTGTAGCGCCCCGTCAAAAGGCCCCTTCGAGGGAAGGCCCCGTCGAAGGCGCCTCGAAGGCGCCTTCGAGGCGCCTTCGAGGCGCCTCGAAGGCGCCCGTGACCCAGCATCGTATGACCTGTAGCGATCTGTGCCATCGGAGGGCCGCGATCGTTCAGGGTTGAGCAATCCGCGCGGGGAGGCCAGGCAGCGGCCCCCAGCGTCGTCACGGCACGAGCCTCTCCGCATGGGCTTCGCCAGCGCTTCTTGCTCTCTGGTGCTGGGTCGGCTTTTTCTGTGTTGCCCATCCTGTGGCGGCGCTCAGCCCTCTTCTTGAGGGCTCGGCCTCCAGCACGTGCTTGCGCCCGTCCGGCGCCTGCTGGAGGGTCCGCGTGGCCCTCGGCGGAGGGCTTCTTCTCCACCTTGGGCGTCTCTTCTCCCGGAAGGCCGTGATCTGTTCGAGCCTCTGGGGGCCCTCCGGAGGCCAAAAGAGCCTGTCAAAATCGGCTTCGGGCCCTGCTGGGACCCCGACGCCGTGATTTGTTCGTCGCCTCTGATCGGTGTGAGGATCCCCATGGCCGTCGTCGTCGAACAGATCGCCAGGGAGGCATGGTCGAGGGTCGTGCAAGGGGCCCGGCGGGTTGATCGAACGGGTGGGGGTCGTCGTCGCTGTCGTCGTCGCCGTCGTCGTCGTCGTCGTAGTCGTCGTCGTCGTCGTCGTCGTCGTCGTCGTCGTCGTCGTCGTCGTCGTCGTCGTCGTCGTCGTCGTTGCCGTCGTGGTCGTCGCATTCGCGTCGGCGCAAAAGCGGTCAGAGTCCACTTAGTGCCCCCCTGGCGCATCGCGCACTGGTCGCATCGGGGTCTTGGAGGTGAGTCACGGGGAAGGGGGGGATGAGGGTCCTCCTCCGTCTCCTCCTCCTTCTCCTCCTGCTCCTCCTCCTCCTCCTCCTGCTGCTCCTCCTCCTCCTTCCCCTTCCCCATCCCCTCCTCCTCCCGCTCCTCCTCCTCCTCCTCCTCCTCCTCCTCCTCCTCCTCCTCCTCCTCCCTGCTCCTCCTCCTCCTCCTCCTCCTCCTCCTCCTCCTCCTCCTCCTCCTCCTCCTCCTCCCTCCTCCTCCCCATCCCCCTATCCCTCCTACCTCCCCTGCTCGTCCGCCTCCTCCCTCCTCCTCCTCCTCCTCCTCCTCCTCCTCCTCCTCCTCCTCCGCCCCTTCCTCCTCCTCCTCCCTCCTTCCTCCTCCTCCTCCCTCCTCCTCCATCTCCTCCTCCGCCTCCTCCTCCCCCCTCCCCTGCTCCTCCTCATCCCCCTCCCCATCTCCTCTTCCTCCCCCTCCTCCTCATCCTCCTCCTCCTCCTCCTCCTCCTCCTCCTCCTCCTCCTCCTCCTCTCTCTCCTCCCTCCTCCTCCTCATCCTCATCCTCCTCCACCTCCTCCTCCTCCTCCTCCTCCTCCTCCTCCTCCTCCTCCTCCTCCTCCTGCCGCTCCTCCTCCTCATCCTCCTCCTCCTCCTCCTCCTCCTCCTCCCCTCCTCCTCCTCCTCCTCCTCCTCCCTCCCCCCTTCCCCCACTTCCTCTCCTCCTCCTCCTCCTCCTCCTCCTCCTCCTCCTCCTCCTCCTCCTCCTCCTCCTCCTCCTCCTCCTCCTCCCTCCTCCTCCTCCTCCTCCTCCTCCTCCTCCTCCCCCTCCTCCTCCTCCCTCCTCCTCCTCCTCCTCCTCCTCCCCCCCCTCCCCCATCCCCCACCCTCTCGTCTGGAGGCAGCGTCTCTTCCCGTTGAGCATTGAATCGTCCGAGGGCCACCGTGGCTGGCACCACCGGGCTCCTCTTAGAGGCGGGGGGCCCTGTCGGGAGGGCGAGGGGCTTCACTAGGTGTCCCGGGGCAGCAGGACTGCTAGCGGTCCCCTGCTTGGTGCCGCGCTCCGCGACCCTCCTCCTCCTCCTCCTCCTCCTCCTCCTCCTCCTCCTCCTCCTCCTCCTCCTGCTCCTCCTCCTCATCCTCCGCCTCCGCCTCCGCTTTTTCTTCTTCCCCCCTTCTCGTTCGCCTCCTCCCTCCCCCCTCCCCCTCCTCCCCCATTCCCCCTTCTCCTTCTGCTCCTCCCCCAGAGCACATGAGGATCCAGTACATGTGGGTTTGAGCAGACTGAACGAAGTCCCGGTGTGTTCGGGCCTCCTGGGTTCTCTCTCTGCCCCCCCCGTCCCTTACTCCTGGGGTCCAGATTGCGGAAGTTCCGAGGATTCGGAGCATCGGTTCCCCAAGCGGCCTTCAGAGTGAGAGGTCTTGCCCCTCGAAGGTGCGTTCGCTGCCAGACCTCCTTCTGCGTGTGGCGGCTTCCAAGCCCCAGGGGGGGTTCTGTAGAAAAGAATCATACACCTCCCAGACCCCAAGACGGCCCAAAAGAGCCCCCAAAGGACCCCCAGGCAGGCCCGGAAATGCAATATTCATTGATTTTCGCAAGGTTCGTTGCTAGATTTCTGTATGTCGTACCGAAACCTTACCACCAGCAGGGCTCCAAAACACCAAGCCAGCGACATCGTGCCCTCACAAAATAAACGCGCTTTCCGTACCCATGCCAAGAAGGTCGAGTGGCCTTCGGCCAATTCTGCCATTGTGCATGCAGGCACAGTGGCGGAATTGGGAAGAGGGGGGTTAGGGGTTCAGAGGCCTCTCGGATGCCCGTCGGGGTCTCTTGGAAGCGTCTGCGCAGCCTTTGGAGGCAGTTCCGAGGCCTCTTGGGGGCCGTTTTGGAATTTGGGGGCCTCCTTTAGGCTTCCTGGGGGCCTCTTGGGGGCCTCTGGGGAGCATCTTGGGGACTCCTGGGGGCCTCTTGGGGCGGAGGGCTCGACATGTCGATTCCTGTCCCCCCTATTTTTTCGCCCTCTTGGGCTGCCTCGGACGCCTCTTGGGCCTTCTTAGGGCTGTCTTGAGCCGTTTGGGGGCGCTCTTCGGGCCCGTCTTGGGGCGCTCTGGCGGGCCTCTTGGGCCGTCCTGGCCCGATCTTGGAGGAGGCTTCCGGGGTCATCTTGGAGCGTCGGAAGCACGAAACGGGGGGAACGCAAAACACCCTCGGACGACACCTTTTTGTTGTTGTTGAGAGTGACGCTCTTTTGGCTCCTCGGGGCCCTCTTGGTCGTGCTCTTTGAGACTCTCTCGGGGCCTCCTCCCTGGGACCCGCTGCGCGCCCCGAGGCGTCTCTTGGACGGCCCCTCCGCCTCACGAGGACCCTGAGAAGCAGGACAGACATCGCCGTCCTGTTATGTTCGTGTTTCGAGGGGGGTCTGGGTACTCCTGCTCCTCCTCCTCCTCCTCCTCCTCCTCCTCCTCCTCCTCCTCCTCCTCCTCCTCCTCCTACTCCTATCCTTATTCCTTATTAGAATATACTCCTACTCCCCCCTCAGGCCGGCCGATAGGGGCCGCATCCGGGTGGTCCCATCCTAACCTGTAAAAAACAATACAAAATCAACATTTTTCTTATTTTTTCCTCTCGACATGGACGTCCTGTCGTCCACGGCGATAATCCATTGCAAAAATACCACAAAGAGCACACGCGCGCGTTCATGTCAGAATCCTACCGAACACCGTGTGTTTGCAAGCATTTCAACATAAAAACATCAAAAACCCAATGTTTTTTCACAAAAATTGTACAAATTTCCCGCCCGGGCTCTCTTGCTGAAATCATAGGAAAACCATAGGAATCTTAAGAATTCGGTCAAATCCAGCGATTTCACGTCATCGCGCGGTGCACTCGCGATGCTCTGTCATGCACCCAGGCCGCGAATCCTGTGCAAAAAATACCACAAAGAGCACACTCGCGCGTTCATGTCAGAATCCTACCGAACACCGTGTGTTTGCAAGCGCTTCAACATAAAAACATAAAAAACCCAATGCTTTTTCACAAAAATGCTTTGGGGTGTCCTGTCAGACCGTCGGGCTTCCTCCGGCCACCTCTGGCTTCCTGCGGTGTACCAGGCCATTCTCGACTCGTCTGGCAATGCGTGCGCGGCATTCAACACGCGCTCGCCAGTTCCCGTCGGCAACCGCCATCGCGGCCGCATCAGCTGTACCAAACCGGCTGGCCGGTGTGACTTCGGCCCCCAGTTGTGCCAGCTTTGCTTCTTTTGTTGTGGGAGGGCGGGTGGGACTGGGCATGCCATGCTTGACTCGCTCGAGCTGGCTAGCTTGACTCCTACTCCTACTCCTACTCCTCCTCCTCCCTTCGGGGATTCCAGTGGTCCCGTTGACCTCCTCCTCCTCCTCCTCCTCCTCCTCCTCCTCCTCCTCCTCCTCCTCCTCTTCCTCCTCTTTGTCCTCCTCCTCCTCCTCCTCCTCCTCCCTCACTTCCTCCTCCTCCTCCCCAGACCCCTCCCGAACATGAAGAAATCAGGACGGCCGATGTTTCACTACCGTCGGCCTCTGGGGGCCCTCGCTGGGCCTCGGGCCACCAACCAGATTTCCAGAAGGAAAAAAACCGGTCTGGGGGGAGGAGGAGGAGGAGGAGGAGGAGGAGGAGGAGGAGGAGGAGGCGGAGGAGGAGGAGGAGGAGGAGGAGGAGGAGGAGGAGGAGGAGGAGGAGGAGGGGGAGGAGGAGGAGGAGGAGGATCGAGACCTCTGGGGGTCGACGTCTGTGAAAAAGTCCTGACGTCGGGGGTCTGGGAACACAGCCAGCCCGCACAGTACGTAAGGAGGAGCGACTTTCCAGGGCGACCCTTGCATCCTTCCCCTTCGGCCCATCATTGGCCGCTTGCGCTGGCCCCGCCCCGCTCGCAGAGTGTCGGCATGGTCTTCCAAGGCCCTTGCAGCCTCACCCATTGGTCGTTGAAAGTAGGTATTTTAAGATGCCCAGGTCCCAATCTGTTGTAGGCGCATTCCTACTTCAATCAACGAGCGGTTTTGCCTCTTCCCTCTTCAGGGGGCGGGCGGAAGCCCAATCTACTTCAATGCCTTCCTACTTCATGGTTCTACCTACTTCTTCCGAGCGATGGGTATCGTGCGTGCTGATTATACGCGTTGGCTGTGCACAGTTCGGAGGAGCGGTTTTCCAGTGTTACCCCTGCATCCACCCCCTTCGGCCCATCCTTGGCCGCTTTCGCTGGCCGCGCCCCGCTCGCAGAGTGTTGGCATGGCCATCCAAGGCCCATCCTCGGTCCTCTTCGGTCGTCTTGGGTCCATCCTCAACCACTTTCGACGGCCAGCCCCGCTCGAAGGTTCTCAACATGGGCGTCCGAGGCCCCTGCATCCTTGTCGCGCGTCCTTGGTGCTTGGTGTACGGGTTGACCGTGTGCAGATATGGTCCAGCCGCTCCACGGCGACGCACCTCGCCATGTGGGTGCCCTCTCCTCCCCTCCCCTCATCTCTCGCGGCCGCTCTCGCCTGTCTTCGCGCGGCGGCTCTTCGCGCCCTCGCGTGGCGCCCCAGACATGATCGCGT
>CAUYUJ010008046.1:0-7500 GCA_963575745.1 Prorocentrum cordatum | reverse complement strand
ATGGTACTGGTGGTGGTGGTGATGATGATGATGATGATGATCATGCTGATGATGATGATGATGGCGGGAGCCGTTGTTGTTTTGACTCGGGGTGACAGCCCCGGGGTGATTGCTGGTGACAGTTACTTCTCCAGCTGCTTAAGCGTGAGTACAGCATGAATCGCGAGTCTCCAGCGACAGCGCGATTCCCAAGTATATCGTGAGATCGGCCAAAGCGCGATTCCAGAGTGTCGAGGGCGCGGCGGCTGAATAAGTTGCGAGGGAGCCCCACGCGAGAGCTCGATGTTTGCATACGTTGTGAGGGCGTCCCGCGCGGGAGCACGATTTGATAATACACTGTGAGGAAATATCAGGCCGGAGCAGTTGAAATTGTAACTCGGGGGCCAGGGGCACAATTCTGAGACCCGAGACTTCCCCTGATTAAAAGTAGGGTGCGATCCCCGTGAAGGGCTCTTCACTGTGCCCCAGAGGGGGGATCGACAATATCTATTTCTCAGTAGTGGGATGTCAACATCAGCAACAACAATCATTCAAGACTGTTCGCTTTTACCTGCCCGCGTGCCATTCAACGCGTCTATCCCAAACCCTCGTAACCCGCCTTTTTCGTCGTTGTTCGCCCCCCCTTTGGGGTATACCTTTCTTACATGTCACGTGGCAGCCCCTGAAACAGGGGAAGAGGACGGATGGAAGGGGGATGGAGAAGGATGGAGCACGGGATTGGCAGGGGGGGCGAGGAGCAGAGAACACGTGGCAGAACCAGACGGGCCCATCGGGGGGGGGGGTAGACCCCAACGGCCGGGTCGGGAAGGCGGGCCCCAAGCGGACAGGTCGAGAAGGCGTGCTGCTGAAGCGTGAGTATTGCATGCATCGCGAGGGGAGCTTGAGCGGCAGCTGGGTTAACTTGTAAGAAAGGCTCAATCGAGAGCGTGATTCCTGAGTGTCGAGGGCGCGGCACGTCCGAACATGTTGCGAGGAAGTCCCACGCGGGAGCTCGATTTCTTCTGCATACCCTGTGCAGACGTCCCGCGCGACAGCGCGACTTCGGAACAAATTGTGAGGAAGGTTCCGGCGGGAGCAGTTACAAATTGTAACGCGGGGGCCAGGGGCCCAATTCTGAGACCCAAAACTTGCCCTGGTAAGATACACGGCGCGAGCCCCGGGAGGGGAGCTTCAACTCAAAAACACAATGTGCCCCAGGGGGGGCTTCAACCTTATTTGTTTTCCATAATGAGAATTCAACAACAACAACAACAACAACAACAACAACAACAACAACAACAACAACAACAACAACAACAACAACAACAACAACAACAACAGCAGCAATAGCAGCAGCAATAGCAATCATTCGGATTTTGTTCGCTCCGATCAGTTCGAGTGTCATTCAACATGTATTTCCCAAACCCTCGATACACGCCCTCTTCGTCTTCGATCGTGCCCCTCTTGGGGGGGTTATCTTTCTTTCCTGCAGGCCGGGCGGGCCCCGGCAAGCGGCGGGGCGGCCGCGGACCGTCGGCCTGGCCAACGGCAGCGCTGATCGGCGGCAACCCGGCCCCAAGAGGGACGGACACGGGACCGACCACGACGACGACGATGACGACGACGGCGGCGACGACGACGACGGCGACGACGACGACGGCGACGACGACGACGAGCGAAAGCGAGAGCGAGAGCGAGAGCGAGATCGACAGCGGGGCCACGAAGGGCAGGACGGGGGTCACGATGGGCGACAGCGGGGCCACGAAGGGCACGCGCATGGGGCCACGAAGGGCGCGAACGAGCGAGGGCCACGAAGGGCATATAATGCGGGGACGACGGGGCCACGACGGGGCCACCGAAAGTAGCCCGCGAGGGGGGCCACAAAGGGCGACGGCGGGGCCACGAAGGGCATGCACATAGGGCCACGACGGGCGCGAACGAGCGGGGGCCACGAAGGGCATGCGTATAATGGGCCGCAGAGGGCAAGGACGGGGCCACTGAGGGCAGCAACGGTGCCAGGAAGGGCAGCGAGGGGGCCACGAAGGGCGACGGCGGGGCCACGAAGCGCATGCGCATGGGGCCACGACGCGCACGAACGAGCGGGGGCCACGAAGGGCGTGCGTAGATGGGGCCACGACGGCCTGCAACGGGGCCACGAAGGGCTGCAACGGGGCAGCGAAGGGGCGCAACGGGGCCACGAGGGGCAGCGAGGGGGCCACGAAGGGCTGCAACGGGGCCACGAAGGGCAGCGAGGGGGCCACGAAGGGCTGCAACGGGGCCACGAAGGGCAGCGAGGCGGCCTCGAAGGGCTGCAACGGGTCCACGAAGGGCAGCGAGGGGGCCACGACGGGCTTCAACGGGGCCCCGAAGGGCAGCGAGATCCCGATCCTTAAGTAAGCTGTGAGGGAGTCCGAAGCGTGAGCTCGACTCCTGGGTGCCTGAGCGTCGGGAGCCCGGCGCTTGAGTAAACTGCGGGGAATTCTAACGCAAGGGCGTGATTCTTGAGTAAATTGCAAGCAGGTCTCCAGCCAGAGCGCGACTCCAGAGCGCCGAGAGAGCGATTCCTGAATACATTCTAGCGAAGTCCCAAGCAAGAGCGCGACTCCTGGGTAGAATACGAGGAAGTCTCAGGCGGGAACGGAGGTCTTGGTTAAATTGTAAGGAAATCTCAGGCGGGAGCCGTTGTCGTTGTAATCCGGAGGGCAACAACGCAGTTTGAGCTTAGTGTTTTCTTTGATGAGAAAACAGGGTGCGAGCCCCAGGGTAAGCACTTCAATTGAAAAACAAAACGGTCACAGGATGGGGATATCAACAATAATTATTGCTCAGTAGTGGGAGTTCAGCAGTTCCGGCAATATACGCGTGTGCAGCGTAATCCCAAAGCGCGCTTTCGCGCGGGACGTCCAATCAATTGTTGCAGGAATCGTGCTCTCGCGCGGGACGCCCTCCCAATATATTCAGACGCCGCGCCCTCGACACTGCGGAATCACGCTCGCGGTGTGGTTTTCGCACGATTTCTTTGGGAATCGCGCTATCGCCCAAGATCCCCTCGCGATTTATGCAGGACGCACGCTTCAGCAACCCGCCTGCTCGTCCTGGCTGCCTGGGCCCACCTTCCCGACCCACCTGTTAGGGTCTACCCGCCCGATCTGCCCGTCTGGTTCTGCCACGTGCTTGATGTTCCTAGCACCCTGTCCTATTCTTTATTCTCTTTCATGTTCCATCCTCCTCCGTCCCCGTTGTCCTTCCATCCGTCCTCTCTCCCCGTGCCTTAGGGACTGTACGAAATACGCGTTGCAGGTAAAAGAGATGTACTCCCAAGGGGGCACGATCGAAGACGAAGAGGGCGGTTATCGAGGGTGTTGGATATTCGTGTTGAATGGCCCGCGAGCAGATAAGACCGAACAGCCTTACAATGACTGTGGTTGTTGTTGTTGCTGCTGCTGCTGGTGTTGGCGTTAGTTGTGTTGGTGTTGTTGCTGTTGTTGGTGTTGCCTTGTTGAACGACCACTCTTGACGGAAAATTGCTATTGATCGCCCAACCGTTGCACATCGTGTTTATCAGTTGAAGTGCACCCTCCCGGGGCTCGCAGACTGTTTTCTTGAAGTTAGTGTTCCTGCTCACGCTGCAGAGTTGCCCTCCCCCCAGCTACAACAACAACGGCTCCCGCCTGATACTTCTGCACAGCGTATTTCAATGTCGCGCTCTCGCGCGGGACTTCCTCACAACTTATGCAGATCGCGTGAGACTTCCCCGCGATCTATTCGAACGTCGCGCCTTTGACGCTCAGGAATCGCGACCTCACTTTGGTTTTCCTCACGAGTCACTTGGGAATCGCGCTATCGCTCGAGACCTCCTCGCGATTCATGCAATATTCACGCTTACGCAACCCGCCTCGTCCTGGCCGCTTGGGCTCGCCGTCGCGACCCGCCTGTTAGGGTCGACCCGCCCGATCAGCCCGTCTGGCTCTGCCACGTGTTTTATGCTCCTAGCCCCCTTCTGCTAATTTCTCTCGCGCTCCATCCTTCTCGGACCTTCTCCCTCCCCCATTCCATCCGTCCTCTCTTCCCCGTGCCTTAGGAGCTGCACGCAATGCACGTGGCAGGTAAGGACGAGGGAGCACGATCGAAGACGAAGAGGGCGGGTACCGAGGGTTTGGGATCTACGTGGTGAATGGCACGAGAGCAAGTAGGAGCGAACAGTCTTACAATGAGTGTTGCTGCCGTCGTCCCACTCGCGACTTGTCCGCGACCCACCACCCGCGACCAACCCGCGGCGCGCCCGCGACCCACCCGCGACCAATCCCGCGCCCACCCCTTCTCTCTTATCCGCAACTGCGGCGTGCCACACACACGCACACATACATAGTCATACCTACACACATACATTCTTTCATTCATTCATACATACATACATGCATGCATGCAAACAACAAACCATACATGCATACACACATACATTGTTACTTGCATACATGCATACATACATATATGTATGTGCGCGCATGCGGTATACATATGCACACACATCGATGAGTACATACATAGTTGAATCCATGTTGCACGCCCGTGTCTATACTACTCATATCATGTGTTGCTGCCTTGACCTTGCGGAAGGGTTCCCTTTGCGTGTCCCCCAGGAGAGAGCTTCCAGAAACTTCAAAATCGCCAGGAAGTTCCAAAAACGCCCAGCAATAGACTCTCAAGAGGTCCTCCAAGGCTCCAGGACGCCTCCCTCGCTGCGTGGAGAACAGACGACGTGGGGACACCTCCCTCTTCTTTTTCCCCCTGGTCATCCTTCCTCTTCCCTTGGCTGCCTCGCTCTTCCCGCTCTTCCCATCTCCACCTCCCTTCTCCGTTTCATGCATGCCGGCATGTGCTCACAGGGTCGGGGTTCGTGGCCCTGTCAGGTTCTGTATGTCTGCCGTGTAACTGAATATGAAAATACGTATTGCTCAAGGGGGCCGCCGCCACAATTTCAATCCATTTCAATACTTGAGGCATTCATGAAAGGGTCTCGCCTCCGAGGGTCGAAGGAGTTGCCATCTCTTCCTCGGCGGAGGGCGGCGGAAGGTCGGCGGAAGGCGGCGGAAGCAACACGAGGCCGACTTTGCCGGAAGAAGCTTGAAGGCCGGCGGGAGGCGGCCGAAGTAAACATCGGCCTCCCCAGAGATTGCAAGGTGTCTGTTAAGGGTTTTTGTGAACCCGTTACACATTGTGCATGTCTCATTCTTCGAAGGGTCTTTGATTTTCTTGGGGGGCAAGATCCTGTCATTTCTGATAGTTCTATCCTGGGCCTCTTCCTGGCCACTAGGGGGGAGGAACAATCAGAAACGAGCACAATTAGAAATGAGCACGGTTAGACATGAGCGACGTGTACATGTCAATGCGCATGATCGCTGGGATGTCTTGGGGCCCTTTGGGAGGCGCCTGGTCACCTTCTTGGGGTCCCCTTGTTCGGCGGCCGCACGCGCCGTTGACGGCACCGCCAACCACAGCATTTTGCTTCTTCCGGTACTTCGCCGCCGGGTTCCTGCCCAAGGCGTTCCTCTGCAAGCACGTCGTCCTCGGCTCCGCCCGATCCCGGGGCTTTGCCCCCTCTTGGCCTTGACGTGAGGAGGAGAGGAGGAGAGGAGGAGAGGAGGGAGGAGGGAGGAGGGAGGAGGGAGGAGGGAGGAGGGAGGAGGGAGGAGGGAGGAGGAGGAGGAGGAGGAGGAGGAGGAGGACCCGCCCCCCACTTGTGAATTCAAGCCGCGCTCCCGCGGCGCACCTGCCTCTGGGCTCCCCGTGGGCGCCCAGGAGCGCCCCCCCCCCCAGGAGGCACTCCCCGGGGGCCGCTTCGGGGCCCTCCCCCGGGCTCGTTGTCGCTTCCTCCGCCTCGACTCGGTTCGATGTCGAGCGATTCGATGTCGATCCGATCCGGTTCGATCCGATTCGATGTCGATTCCTCCGCCTCGGCTCGGTTCGATGTCGAGCGATTCCATGTCGATCCGATCCGACTCGGTTCGATGTCGATCGCTTCCGATTTCGATTCCCTTCGGCTTCGGATTCCGGTTTGGATCTCGACTCCGGCTCTCGACTCGATTCCCTTCGGCTTCCGATTCCGGCTCTCGACTCCATTCGATGTCGATCGCTTCCGATTCCGATTCCCTTCGGCTTCGGATTCCGGTTGGGATCTTGTTTTTTCACGGAGGCCCTGCTGGCCTGCCGATCTCCGCCGATCCGACTTCTCCCCGACTTCTCCGCCGATCTCCGCCGATCCGCTTCGTTTCGATCGCCGGTCGGACTTCTCGATACGATCGTGGGCTCTCTCCAGTCCCCTGGGCCGTCTGTCGGGAGCGGAAAAGAGGGGGGTGATGACTAGGGGGGGGGATTTCATGGCGCGGGCCATGATTTTTCCTCTGATTTCATGGCGCCTCTTCTTATCTTAGTACGTCCCAGGCCCCCCCGCTGGGCCGCGCACATGCCGCCGGTCATGATTTGCACCCCCCCCTCTTGGACACCCCCCTCTTGGCCGCTCCCGAGTCTGGAACGCACCTTGGGCCCATCGTGGGCAGTCTGGAGGCTCTCTGGGGGCCAAGTGGGGCGCTTCAGAAAGGGCCTCGCCGTCGAGGGTCGAAGAAGTTGGCACCTCTTCCTCAGCGGAGGGCGGCCGAAAGTCGGGGCAAGCTGAGGGAAGGAAACGGGGGCGGCTCCGCCGGCGAAAGCTGGCGGAAGGCCAGCGGAAGCTGGCAGAAGTCAAAGATGCGTCCCCACGAGATGGCAACGTGTTTGAGAGCAGGGTTTCTGGTACCTGCCGTCTGGCGGCCTTCTTTGGCCCCCTCGGGGGACCACCTTGTGGTCTCTTGGCCTCCCAGCTGCCTCTCGGGGTCGCAGTCGGCCGAGACGGCGGGGAGCCCAGCATGTGCCCAACACTCGAGTCGCGTAGTTGGTGTTCCGTGGGCTCCTTGGATGTCCTGCAGGCGCCGCATTGGGTCGTGTTGGCACTCCCTGGAGTGGTCCCGGACCAGCCATCTCGCGACCGCCTTGGGGCCGCCCGGGCCCGAATTGGGCCGTGGTTGACCGCTCCCGGGCCGTCCTGGTGGGCCTCCTTAGGAGTGCCCGGGCCCGCGACGGGGCCGGAGCGGTCGCCACCCGCATTGTTTTATGTTTCCTCCCCCTCCTCCTCCTCCTCCTCCTCCTCCTTTTTTTCCTCCTCCTCCTCCAGCCTCCTCCTCCTCCTCCTCCTCCTCCTCCTCCTCCTCCTCCTCCTCCTCCTCCTCCTCCTCCTCCTCCTCCTCCTCCTCCTCCTCCTCCTCCCCCCAAGGGGCGCGAAGAGATTCGCCACTTCGCTTCCCGCGGCCAGGACTGCAGAGGCGCCGTTCTCCAGGGCGGCGGCGCGAAGACGCGAAGAGACAACCTCGCGGCACGCACCTCGGGGGGGCAGCCACACACCTCGGGGGGGCAATGCGCGATGGCATAGGTGCGCGTCGGACAGGAGGAGGAGGAGGCGGAGGAGGAGGAGGAGGAGGAGGAGGAGGA
>CAUYUJ010008045.1:12500-42684 GCA_963575745.1 Prorocentrum cordatum | reverse complement strand
GTTTTCAGAATGTGGTTCTCACCTTAGCGCCACTCACATTCGTTTGTTGTTAAAGTTGCAAGACATTCACGGATCCCCAAGCAAGCAAGCAAGAAGTCATACACCCGGAGGTGCGTAGGACACTGGATGGGAAAATTACAACTAAATACACAAATGCATAATTATACAATACAGGTGCACAGCGCTGCGCTATGCTGACAGCTTCGCTGTGCGGACAAATTGCCGCCAGGAAGCTTCGCTACTTAGGAGTGGGGTCAAATTGGCAATGCCGCCTGCCGCTACGCAGGCAACACGTAGCACTTGGGTCGTCCAGTCCGCGCGCGGCCTGCCAACTTTCTTCACGAACCTATCTGAAGCTGGCCGAAAAGACCCGGGGCAGAAGGTGGCCTCTCGTAGGGGGCCCCCTTCTGGCGACCTCGCGGCTTTCCCTAGCAGGAGAAGCTGTTGTCGAGCTACTGTCTCTGATACAGGGGATTGCTCCGTCTTGTCTAAGACAACTGCGTTGCTCACTCTTGAGATGCAAGCTGGCGCGATACCCCAGATCGCGCGGAGACACCGGCAATGAAAACCGTCCAAACGCCTCCGGCCAGCTGCGTTCAACCACAAAATTGATAATCCAAACGTCAACGCGCTCAGAACCACAGCTTTGTACACCTCAATTTTTCGATGCCGGCTAAGGCTGGAATGTCGCCACACTTTGGAAAGCTTGTCGAAGTCAGCCCGGGCTGCGCCAAGACGTCGAGAAAGCTCTTTGCTCGAATCCCCTGCTCCAGAAATCAAGGCTCCCAAATAAATCATGTCCTGCCGCGCCGGTATGATGTTACCCTGCGTGTCTTGAATATTGTTCTGGCATCTGACTTGCAGTAATTGGAACTTGTCTGGGTGTAGCTCCATGCCGTACGACTTTCCAGAGTTTTGAATAGCCGCAAGCAACTGTTCAACGCCCTCCTTGGTCCTTCCCAGTATGAGCGTGTCGTCTGCGTACAGCAGCACTGACAATGATCCTCGTTCCCAGAGTTGGCGGTGCTCTTCAAAAAGTTGCGCTGCGGCGTCTTCGATTATGACTGTCATCGTCATGACGAACAAGAACGGTGACAGGGGACACCCCTGCGATATCCCGGACAACTGTGGCCTCGAAGATGAAGTCGCCCCGCAATCTCTCACCTCGAATTGCCGGTCTGTGTATATTGCGCGCATGACGTCCACCACGTGCTCTGACAAACCGAAACGCCGCAGCCCCCGCAGCATAGCGGAAGGGTTGATGGAGTCAAACGCCTTTTTCCAGTCCAAGGCCAATGCGTACAAATTACCCTTCGATGTTCCAAGCTCCAGGTCGATTCGCCGACGAAGTGCAAAAATAGCTTCTTGTGTCCCGTACTTCGATCTGAAACCAAATTGCGATCCCGTCAGCCGGGATTCGGCCCCCGCTTCCACGAGGCGCCGGTGCAATAATGATGCGAAGATTTTGTATCCAATTACCAGCAAGCTGATTGGCCGATAGTTTGTGCAATCGTCTGTTCTTCCTTTTTTGTGTAAAGTCGTCACCCTCGCTTTGTGCCATTCTTGCGGCACCCTCCTGCCTTGCCAGCAATGGTTGACAAAATCCGTAATGCGTTGCAGGGCGTCGGAGCTGTCCGCGAGTACCTTCCAATACTCTGGTGGTGTGCCGTCTGGCCCAGGAGCTTTGCCATCGCGTAGCTTCCGCAAACAACATGTGACCTCGTCCTTCGTGAAGTCGGTCAACTTAACTGGCAACGTGTCGCCAAGAGCCGGTGCGTCAACTACATTGGCTGGTCGCACGCCCCATTGTATCTTCTCGAGGTATGTTGCCATGGTGTCAGCCCGCTCCTCACTGCTTACCAACTCCCCCTGCAAATTCCGCAGCCGGCCCTGCTTAGCTGATGGCGGTTTCCGGATGCTCCGAATATCTTTCCATGATCCCGTCGCCACAGAGTCTTCCAACCATTTCGCCTTATCTTGCCGCGCAGAATTCCGCACAGCTTTATGCTTTTCCTTCTCGAGCGCGGAGTTGCCGTCCTCTCGGGCTTTCGATCTTTCCTGAGTGAGCTGCACTGTCCGGTCGCTGATCCAAGGTCGACGTGGCCTGGGCGGTTCGTCTGGTAAGCCTTCAGCTGCAACCCCAAGTGCAGTAGAGATGTCTTTCCAAGTGTCTTCAATCACGTCTGTGCCGTTCTGGGTGAAGTGCGAATTGTCCAAAAACGTCGTAACAAATTGTTGTCTCGTGCGGGGGCTTTGCAGACTGCTTCGTTGTTTTCCTCTGTGCTGACGGCGTGGTTGAGTCACTTCGATCCCTATGTCAAGCTCGCAACGCACCAAGAAATGCCGCGTGGCCAATGCTACTTCTCGCCGGCTTGCAACAGACAGTACTCGGTCAGCATGCGCGCTCGGCACGAGAAGCAAATCGAGCAACGCGAACTTGTTCGGAAGGATGTCGTCGCTGGGCTGGGTGCCAGGCTCCATGTAGGTAACAAGCTGTTCTTCGGGAACGGCTTGGAATGCATTGCCAATGCTGCATTGCTGTACCGTGCAGAACTCCATCAATAGATCACGGTTCGGGCATTCCACTTTGTGTGCTGCTTCGTATCCAAACGCACGCGTTCCAATTACGTGCTCTTCGCCACATCGTTGTTGACCAAGCCGGGCATTGAAGTCTCCAAATATAAATTTGAATCCGTTCACAGACACTGCGTTGACCACTTTCTCCAAGTCCAGATAAAATTGCAATCGCTCTGGCAATGGTCTGAGATTGTGCGGGGCGTAGCCGGTGAAGAGCGCGTGCTTGCCTTTGCACCCGCGGATCTTCAAACATGCGAGGCGGTCGGACTACTGCAGAAAACCACATATACAAGATGCCATGCGTGGCGCGATTATGAATCCCACTCCTGATTTGGATTTGGCTTCGTCGTCTGTTATCTCCGAGCCCGACAAAATAACGCGGTAACCGTTACTCGCAGAGTATTCTGCTTGAGAAGTCCATGTCTCCTGAAGGCAGAGAAAATCGATACTCCACGCACGCATTGCTTGGCAAAGCGTGTAAAGCTTCTCGTCGGTCAGACCGGTGACGTTCCACGTGGCAACTGTGATGTGCCCACTTTGTGCACCAGAAGCTGAACGCGGGTGTGGGCAGGCCGACGGCGCTGAAAAATAATGAGGTGAAACTGTGCCCTCGCCCTCCGGGCCCCGTCACTTACCCGCAGTCTTCCCACTCCCCTTTCCCTTGTCTGTGGCACGGCTCAGGGCATGCTCGCAAGACTCGCGGAGCCTCTTGAATTTCGCGCCGTTGCGAAGGTCTGCCCAGTTCTCCCATTCTGCACTGCGCCGCGCAATCTGCAACGCCCCACGGTCGGAGCAGACAGATAAGATGTCGTCGACCCCCACTTGCATGGAGAGCGCCTCATCGTTGACCTGGATCTTTTTGAAACCCCATTGCACCAGAAGCCGCTTGAGACCAAAAAGAAAACGAATAGGGATCCGGATGTTGGCTGGTTTATCTCCGCGTGCCCAAACTCTTTTGGTATTATGGGAAATCGGAGATCTGCGCAACATGTTCAGGGCCTTCTCCCTGTCTGCGTCGCTGTTCATCTTCGCGAACGCGATGCCGCTGAAGACCTCTCCTTTCATGTAGATGTCGGCCGGCGCCGGCACCGTCAACTTGTCGAGCTCTTGCTTGAGGAACTTCGTTGCCTCTGCTAGCGATCCCAATGCATCCAAATTTCCAAATGCGATGGTGTCGGTGACCGCATTGCCGTACATAGATGCCTTACCAGACTGCCGAAGAAGAGCAATTTCCCGCTCAAGGTCTGCAAGCTTACTTTGCGTGGTCGTGTCAACGGAAGCTCCAGATGCCGATCGTGCAGAAGCTGGGATGCTTGATTCCAGCGCGCCCATTCGCTGTTTGAGGCCGTCTATGTCCTTCTTGATGGGAGCAACCGTCTTACTGAGATCCTCCTGCGATACACCGTGCTGCTTGATCGCGGCGATGTCCTTCTTAATGGGCTCCAGCTGCTGTTTCAAGATCTTCGTGAGCGCTTCGGCTGTCAACGGCTCGGTGGCGCTGCCAGCAGCACCTCTAAGGTCCTCCTCGAATCGTGATTGGCGATGCTGTACGAGTGCACCTCCGGCTTCCTCACCAGCAAGGCCGTCCATCTCCTGTGGCGGGCTGCTCCCCGTCCTGGCCTGTTTGAGCGCGCTTTTGACCGGAGTGCCCATGTGATGCTTTTCCGCCGGCATCCTCACTCGAGAGACACGAGCACCCAGAAACACTCGAAATCTGTGTTGTAATGGGTGAGTGCAAGGGGAAATGTAAGAGTAAGTGCGAGAGAAAGCCTTGCACGGGGCTGGGACACCTTGATGCTATGCGTAACGTGCCCACGCTAGCTGATAACGCACACACTTACTCTCTAACCATGACTGCAAAAACTCCTCGTTGGAAAGGGGACTGCCATGAATTGCCGGTAGGGGTGCCGGACACGAGCCCCGGCGATAAGCTCGCTCCAGAAAGCCTAAAAAAATCAGAATCGCTCCAGAAAGCCTTGTTAACGCCGCACTGCCACTACGCTGCTCCAGAGCCACCATGGAACGCGTCCAAACGTGGTGCGGGGACAAAATCCGGTAGGGGTGCCGCTAGCAAGCCCCGGACAGCTTGCTGCAGGATGCTGTCGGCCGAAGCCTGGTGGCGGCGCTCAGGGCGCCAGCTGCTCGGTACTTCTACCGCGCCCCGGCTGGCGTCTAACTGGCCATCAGAAAATGTGGCACAATTTGGCGTTGCTCCGCGCCAGGGCTGTCTTGGCGGTCAGCCACCCCGCCACGCCCTTGAAGATCAAGGCCAATATGGCACTCTTGGTGGGAGTGCCATAGTGGCCAAACATCGTCGAGGGGGCAGCGGAGGGCGACCGCCTGCCTATCGTCCGGCTGAGGCACGTCGACACCCAGTCGATCGCCCACATTACCGCGTTCCACACGACAGCGAAAAAGACGAGAAACGAGAACATCCCCATCAAGGAGGGGATAAAGAAACACCCCTCCTCGATGACAATGCGCCCGTCGTACGCCGCAGCGATGCCGTTCACGACCGTCAGCACAGCGGCGATGGTGGAAGCCACGGCCAGCAGTGAGTCCGTAATCTCAACTGCCTCGCGCGCCCACTCTGAATGACAAAGTGGCCCCATGGGCACTTGGTCGCACATCACCGCGTAGGTGACGAATAGCAGCATGAAAATAGCGTCCCAAACCCAGGTCTTCCAGTCGGCGTTCGTCCCGAATCCGGGGTTCGAGGCGCACGCCCAGTAGCTGCTAACTGGGCAAAGGTTTTGGTGGGCGAGGCACCAACGACAGTCCACCGCCCGCCCACCACTGGATGCATCATCCGGGTTCGGCGACACCCACTGGCAGCAGCGGCTGCAGTCGGAGCTGCCGCGTCGGCAAGTGGTGTAGACCCTTTTCCACGTCTTGTCCCCCGTGAAGCCAGCACAGTCGATACCCAGAGAGCAAAGCCCGTGCCCAGGGCCCGACGGACATTGCGTCGCGACGGCTGACGAGGCCACATCGGCGTCGTCGCTGAGGCCCAGATACAGACAATCGTTCCGCTCATCCGCCACCTCAGTGCAGTATCGCGACGCAGTGGGGCAGCGTACAGGGAACGCCAGGCTGGTGAGGTCCCCATAAGGTGTGGTGGCGTTGAAGGAGCCGATAGAGGCCAGGGCCGTGTAACCCTTTGCCGGGTGCCCGCGCACAAGCTGTGATCCAGCAGGCTGGTGCACAGCGAGCGGTGGCCCCGAAGTGGTGTCACTGCCAGCAACCGTGCTAAGTGTCTCCCCAATGCCAAATGAGGCAGCGCGACCAAGGGACGCAGCCGATAGGCCGAGCGCCGTGTCGCCAACCGCCAGCAACTGCTGCGAAGAGCCCGCGCCGACCAGCGGAGCAGCAACGTCCGCGTAGCCTGGTGCGAAAGGGGACTCTGAGCTGAGCAACGCCTCGCGCAGGTAGGCGTGCCATACCGTGTAAAAGAGCAGCGCGCCGCAAACGAACGCGATCAGCCCGAACCAGCGCGTGCCGCAGGCCGGGCGGCGCTGCACGGTGTTCTCAGCGAGGCGCGCCTGCACCTGGTCGTAGTGGAGCAGCTGGTGAGTGAGCATCATGACGGGCCAACTTGCCTGACCAGGGCTGACCTTCCCAGGTGCACGCTGCCAGCAGATCCAGCCGGGACGGATCCCCATGATCAGCATATCAAAAAGTGTGAGTTTTGACGGATTCAGGATTATCAGGGTGCAACAGTTACGTTGGTTCGCGGTGTTGACGTCCCAAGAATGGCGTTCTGGCAGGATTCCGAATCGTCAAGACGCATCAGTTAAGTTGATCCATGACGTTATTACCCCGATCGCAATGTTTTGGCATGTTTCAGGCTCTTCAAACGGCTGTCTTCCAACGATGCAGTTCCCTCAGTGGAAATGAACCGTTGTAGGGGCCTATGAAGAGGGAACTTGGACGGAGGATGTTTGTGAGTCTTGGGTTTCCATTTGTCCTCCTCCTCCTCCTCCTCCTCCTCCTCCTCCCCCCCACTGGTCCTCCTCCCAATGCCCCTCCCCCTCTCCACACCTCGGAAAAACCCAGCAGCCCGCCACCCCGACGAATGCCACCACTGGGGCGACGGCTGGCGGCATCGGCCGTTCGAGCGCCGACGTCGTCGCCGTGGCCGTGGCCGTCGCCGTCGCTGTGGGCGTCGGCGTCCACGTCGGCGTCGTCGTCGCCGTCGTCGCTGTCGCCGTCGCCGTCGCCGTCGCCGTCGCCGTCGCCGTCGCCGTCGCCGTCGCCGTCGTCGTCACCGTCGCCGTCGCCGTCGCCGTCGCCGTCGCCGTCGCCGTCGCCGTCGCCGTCGCCGTCGCCGTCGCCGACGCCGTCGCCGTCGCCGTCGCCGTCGCCTCGCCGTCGCCGACGCCGGTTCGCCGTCCGCCGTCGCCGACGCCGTCCCGTCGCCGTCGCGGTCGAGCGACGCCCGTCGCCGTCCAGTCGGTGCTCGCCGTCGTTGCAAACGTCATCGTCGTCGCCGTCGTCGTCGCCGTCCGACGTCCGCCGTCGTCGTCGGCCGTCCGCCGGCCCGTTCGCCGTCCATGTCGGCCGTCGCCGACGCCGACGCCCGTCGCCTGGTCGCCGTCGCCGACCGCCGTCGCCGATCGCCGTCGCTGTCGCCGACGTGCCGTCGCCGTCGCCGGTCGCCGTCGCCGTCCGCTCCGTCGCCGTCCGCCGTCGCCGGCGCCGCCGGCCGTCGCCGTCGCCGTCGCCGTCGCCGTCGCCGTCGCCGTCGCCGTAGCCGCGCCGTCGCCGTCGCCGTTGCCGTCTTCGTTGTCGTCGTCGTCGTCGTCGTCGTCGTCGTCGTCGTCGTCGTCGTCGTCGTCGTCGTCGTCGTCGTCGTCGTCGTCGTCGTCGTTGTCGTCGACGCCGTCGCCGTCGTCGTCGTCGTCGTCGTCGTCGTCGTGGTCGTCGTCGTCGTCGTGGTCGTCGTCGTGGTCGTCGTAGTGGTCGTCGTCGTCGTCGACTCCGTCGGCGTCCGGTGTCCCGCTAAATCGCGTCGTCGCGTCGCGCCGGCGTCGCCGTCGGCGTCCGCCGATGTCGTCGTCGTCGGTCGTCGTCGTCGCCGTCGTCGTCCACGGTCTTGCCGCCCGGCCGTCGGCGTCAGCGTTTGCGTCCGGCGTCGCCGTCGGCGTCGCGTCAGCGTCGTCCGTCGTCGTCGTCCCCGTCGTCGTCGTCGTCGTCACCGTCGTCGCCGGTCAGGTAGTCGCCGTCCAATCGCGCCGTCGCCGTCGCCGTCAGCCGTACGCCGTCGCCGTCGCCGACCGCCGTCGCCGTCCGGCCGTCGCCGACGCCGTCCGCCTGTCGCCGTCGCCGTCGCCGTAGCCGTGACCGTGCCGTCGCCGTCGCCGTCCGCCGTCCCGTCGTCGTCGCCCGTCGCCGTCGCAGTCAGACGTCGAAGCAATTCGTCGTCGTCCGACGCCGTCGTCGTCGTCGTCGCCGTCATCGTCGTCGTCGCCGTCACCGTCGCCGTCGCCGTCGACAAGGCCGTCGTCTTCGTCGTCGCCGTCGTCGTAGTGGTCGTCGTCGTCGTCGTCGTCTCCGTCGGCGTCGGCGTCGCTATCGCCGTCGGCGTCGGCGTCGGCGTCGCCGTCGGCGTCGCCGATGTCGTCGTCGTCGCTGCGTCGCAGTCGGGTCGTCGTCGCGTTCGTCCCCTGTGTCCGTCCTCGTCTTTCCTCCCGGCGGAGGGCGTCAGCGTTGCGTCGGCGTCGCCGTCGCCGTCGGCGTCAGCGTCGAGTCGTCGTCGGTCGTCCGTCGATCAACCGTCGTCGTCGTCGTCGACGCCATCGCCGTCGTCGTCGCAGGCGTCGGCGACGGCGTCGGCGGTCGGCGTCGGCGACGGCGTCCGGGCACCGTCCTGCGTCCCTTGCGTCGGCGTTGGCGTCGAGCGATGGCGTCGTCGTCGTCGGTCGTCGTCGTCGTCGTCGTCGTCGTCGGGTCGTTGTCGCCGCCGTCGGCGTCTGCGTCCTTCTGCGTCGCCGTCCCGTTCGACCCGTCGTCACGTCGTCGTCGCGTCGTCGTCGTCGTCGTCTCGTCTCGTCGGCGTCGGCGTCGGCGTCGGCGTCGGCGTCGGCGTCGGCGTCGGCGTCGCCCGCCGTGCCCCCCGTCGCCCCCGTCGCCGTTGCCGTCGTCGCCGTCGCCTCGCCGTCGCCGTCACCGTCGCCGAGAATCGACGTCGCCGCCGTCGCCATCGCCGTCGCCTTCGCCGTCGCCGTCGCCGTCGCCGTTGTCGTCGCCGTCGCCGTCGCCGTCGTCGTCGTCGTCGTCGTCGTTGGCGTCGGCGACGGCGTCGGCGTCGGAGTCGGCGTCGTCGTCGGCGCTGGCTTCGCCGTCGCCGTCGTCGTGGTCGCCGTCGTCATCGTCGCCGCCGTCGCCGACGCTGTAGCCGTGGCCGTCGGCGTCGGCTTCGCCGTCGGCGTCGTCGTCGTCGCCGTCGTCGCCGTCGTCGTCGCCGTCGCCGTCGCCGTCGCCGTTGTCGTCGCCGTCGTCGTCAACGCCGTCGTCGCCGTCGCCGTCGTCGTCATCGCCGTCGGCGTCGGCGTCGGCGTCGCCGTTCTCGTCGTCGTTCGTCGTCGTCGTCGTCGTCGTCGTCGCCGCCGTCGCCGTCGCTGTCGCCGTGGCCGTGGCCGTCGGCCTCGGCATCGTCGTCGCCGTCGGCGTCGGCTTCGCCGTCGCCGTCGCCGTCGCCGTCGTCGTCGCCGTCGTCGTCATCGTGTAGGCGTCGGCGTCGGCGTCGGCGTCGTCGTCGTCGTCGGCGTTGGATTCGCCATCGCCGTCGCCGTCGCCGTCGTCGTCGTCGCCGCCGTCGCCGTCGCTGTCGCCGTGCCCGTCGGCCTCGGCCTTGGCGTCGCCGTCGCCGTTCCAGCCGTCGTCGCCGTCGTCATCGTCGTCGTCGCCGTCGCCGTCGCCGTCGCCTCCGCCGTCGTCGTCGCAGTCGCCGTCGTCGTCGCCGTCGCCGTCGCCGTCGTCGTCGTCACCGTCGCCGTCGCTGTGGTTGTAGCCGTGGCCGTAGCCGTGACCGTCGCCGTCGCCGTCGTCGTCGTCGTCGTCATCGTCGTCGTCGTCGTCGACGTCGTCGCCGTCGCCGTCGCCGCCGTCGCCGTCGCCGTCGCCGTCGACGCCGTCGCCGTCGCCGTCGCCGTCGCCGTCGCCGTCGTCGTTGCCGTCGCCGTCGTCGTCGTCGTCGTCGTCGTCGTCGACGCCGTCGCCGTCGCCGTCGCCGTCGCCGTCGCCGTCGTCGTCGTCGACGTGTCCGTCGCCGTCGTCGTCGCCGTCGCCGCCGTCGTCGCCGTAGCCGTGGTCGCCGTCGTCTTCGTTGTCGTCGTCGCCGTCGTCGTCGCCGTCGTCGTCGTCGGAGTCGCGGTCGCGGTCGCCGTCGCCATCGCCGTCGCCGTCGCCGTCGTCGTCGTCGCCATCGCCGTCGCCGTCACCGTCGCCGTCGCCGTCGCCGTCGCCGTCGTCGTCGGCGTCGGCGTCGCCGTCATCGTCGCCGTCGCAGTCAGCGTCTCCAACAGCTCCGTCGCCATCGCCATGGACGTCGCCGTCGTCGTCGTCGTCGCCGTCGTCGTCGTCACCGTCGCCGTCGCCGTCGACGTCGACGTCGCCGTCGTCGCCGCCGTCGCCGTCGCCGACGCCGTCGTCGTCGTCGGCGTCTGAGTTTGCGTCTGCGTCGGCGCTGCCGTCACCGTCGGCGTCGCCGTCGCCGTCGCCGCCGTCGTCGTCGTCGTCGTCGTCGCCGTCGCCGTCGCTGTCGCCGTCGCCGTTGCCGTCGCCGTCGCCGTCGCCGTCGTCGCCATCGCCGTCGGTGTCGCCATCGCCGTCGCCGTCGCCGTCGTTGTTGTCAACGTCGTCGTCGAGGTCGTCGTCGTCGCCGTCGTCGTCGTCGTCGTCGGCGTCGCCGTCGCCGTCGCCGTCGCCGTCGCAGTCGCCGTCGTCGTTGTCGTCCTGGTCCTCGTCCTCGCCGTCGCCGCCGTCGCCGTCGCCGGCGCAGTCGCCGTCGCCATCGTCACCGCCGCAGTCGCCGTCGCCGTCGCCGTCGTCGTCGTCGCCGCCGTCGCCGTCGTCGTCGCCATCGTCGACGTCGTGTCGTCGTCGTTTCCGTCGCTGTCACCGTCGCCGTCGCCGTCGCCGTCGCCGTCGTCGCCGTTGTCGCGTTTGTCGCCGTTGTCGCCGTCGCGTCGCTATCGCTATCGCCGTCGCCGTCGCAAGTCGCCGTCGCCGTCGCCGTCGCCGTCGCCGTCGCCGTCGTCGTCGCCGTCGTCGTCGCCGTCGTCGTTGTCGTCGTCGCCGTCGTCCGTCGTCGTCGTCGCCGCCGTCGTCGCCGCCGTCATCGCCGCCGTCGCCGTCGCCGTTGTCGTCGCCGTCGTCGTCGCCATCGTCGACGTCGCATCGTCGTCGTCGTTTTTCCGTCGTCTGTCACCGTCGCCGTCGCCGTCGCCGTCGCCGTCGCCGTCGTCGTCGTCGTCGTCCGCCGTCGCCGTCGCCGTCGCCGTCGCGTCGCCGTCGCCGTCGCCGTCGCCGTCGCCGTCGCCGTCGCCGTCGCCGTCGCCGTCGCCGTCGCCGTCGCCGTCGCCGTCGCCGTCGACGTCGTCGTCGTCGCCGTCGTCGCCGTCGCCGTCGCCGTCGCCGCCGCCGTCGCCGTCGCCATCACCGTCGCCGTCGTCCTCGCCGTCGCCGCCGCCGTCGCCGTCGCCGTCGCCGTCGCCGTCGTCGTCGCCGTCGCCGTCGCCGTTGCCGTCGCCGTCGTCGTCGTCGTCGTCGTCGACGCCGTCGTCGTCGTCAAAGCGGCCAGCGCCGGGAAAAAGGATGCTTCGAATATCGCCATGGGGGACACAGGGCCTGAAGGAAACGTGTGCGGATGTTTTCCGCCGTGTTCGGGCTTTCGGGGCCCTCCGCGGGCCCTGGGACTGTCAGAAGACGACTCAGGATGAAGAGCTGGCCCTTGGGGAAAGCCCCGAGGTTCAGGACCGTTTTCCCTCAGGACCCGCTTCCCCCAGTGTAAGGCCTCGAGCAGGGGATCGGCTGCAGAATTGAATCACCCCAGAATTGTTTTGCTCGTCGACTCTACGTCTTCTGCTGCGTATCTCCGGTCAACAAATCGATTTCTGGGGTTAGGAGGCAACTACTGGGAGTTTTTCGTCGGGAAGATTAAAAAGGATTAAGCCCCATTTGGGAGCTGTTGCGCCGGAGTGGGCCTCGGATTAAGCCGGATTAAGCGGGATTAAACCGGACTTCGGACCAGTGCAAACTCAGAATTTGACCTCCCAGGAATTGCACCCCAACTGGGGTGACCCAACTCTGTGGTCGATCCACTGCGCGGAAGCTGGTGGAGGCACGGCTCGCTGCTGGAGAAGACGCCCTCTCCCCCCAAAAGTCCAAGAGGAGGACCAGGAGGCGGCCAACGGCACGCGGAGGGGGAGGAGGAGGGGCGGGGGGAGCAGGAGGAGGAGGAGGAGGGAGAGGACGAGGAGGAGGAGGAGGAAGAGGAGGAGGAGGACGAGGAGGACGAGGGGGAGGAGGACGACGAGGACGAGGAGGAGGAGGAGGAGGAGGAGGACGGGGAAGAGGAGGACGAGGAGGAGGAGGAGGAGAAGGAGGACGAAGGAGGAGGAGGAGGGAGGAGGCGAAGCGATATCGGACCGAATGTCTCTAGCCTGAGAGACTACGTAGCGAATACGCGGAGCAACATACAACTATATACGATATATCGTGCGCTTAGTAAGCGGATCATGGAAAGGCACACCCCACGTGGGAGCCCCGAGTTGTCCTCGCTCAACCATCAAGAGGCACAACACCGAGACAAGTATACAGCATGCACGGAACGAAGAACGAGACGGCACATCACGCCGACCAAAGAACCAACATCAACACCTGATCGCATGGGCCACGAGTTCCTTGAAGCCTAGGGATCTCAGTGCCTGAGGAGGGGCGGGCGAAGGCCGAGGGCGAGGAGGAGGGGGGGGGACAACAGCGGCGGCAGCAGGGCCTGCCTCCTCGAGCAGCGCGGGGATCACGGCCCCCCCTCGCGCGCCTCGCGGACCTCGATCCACTGCACTCCCAGCGAATCGATGTGGTTGACGGTCCACAGCACACCCAGCGGGTACAGGTCGCCGCTGGTCCACAGCACCCCCAGCGGGTGCGCAGGGTCGCCGATCCACTGCGCTCCCAGCGAGTCCAGTTGGTCGCTGATCCGCAGCACTCCCAGCGAGCTCAGCAGGTCGCCGATCCACAGCGCCCCCAGCGAGCTCGACTGGTCGCCGATGTACTGCACGCCCAGCGAGTCCCTCATTCGATATGCCCGCGACCCCATTCGCGGGGATAACACTATTGCACTCCATTCGCACATCGCCGTCGCCGAAGGCCTGTACCGCAGGAGCCACAATGCTAGCAGGAGGTACTGAGTGACCCTGAGGTGCGTGCCGACGGATCACTCCGACGGTCGGTACCCCAGGAGCCACGACCTCGGCAGCGGGTGACCCTGTAGCGCGTGCCGGCGACGCAACACCTCGAGCCTCGCGAGCAGCAGGAGAGGCACCAGTAATGCCCACACCATTATCAGACCCATGCTCCCGACCCGATACTCGAGTCAAGCCCCCGACTTGGCACGCGATGCCCACGCCATCCTGCGCATGTCGACGGGGTCGGTGACTGACCGCCCTGCTCACAGGTCCAGCTCGTCCAGAGCCATCTGGAGCACTCGCTCGTTGTGCGATATGGGTGCCAGTCCTGGGCGCGGCGTCGCTCCGAGCTGCTCTGCGCGCGACTGGAGGGTGTGCGTGAGGGTGATGTCCGAGAACGCGAACACTATCTTGGCCATCCCTTCTCTGTGGCAGCTGGAGACTCGAACGCCTCGGATCAAGAGAGCCATCTCGGACATGTTCGTGACCGCGTCCAACTTGAGCTTCTGCTCGGCCCACTCCTTGGCATTGCGTGCTCCCACCGACTCCTTCGCATCCGCCAGTAGCTGCGACGCCGCTAGGAAGATCTGCGCACGCGCTGGCCCCATCGCAACCTCTGGCAGTGGATTGTGATCTGGCGACTTCTGGTGAAGGTCGCGTAGGCGAGCGGCCTCAGTCGCACGCGCGCGACCGCCCCGAAAGGCCGCCTGCGCCAGGGGGGCGTCCTCGTCCATCGTCATCGCGATGAAGTCTGCCGCCATCAGCTGACGTATCATGAAAGAGTTCCCGAGTGCTGCTTTCGTCAGAATCGGCACCACCTTGGCCATGAGCTGAGCGTTCATCGGCGGTAATGTGTCGAGCGTATCCTCTGGGACACCGTAGCTCCTGCCGAGCTCCGTCTTGAGGTCGGCGCCCCCTTCTGGCGGCGGATGCCGCTGCCGCGGGTGCGTCGCCTCCCTCCGAGCCCCGCTGAGGCAGCCGCCGAGCGACGTGCTGAGGGCCCCTGCTGCGCTGAACGCGGCGCCCTCCGCGCTGCTGGGAAGCGTGCGCCGAGCCAGAGCGGCCTCTGTTCGGGCCTGCCTTGGAGCGGGACCGCCCCGCAGCGGCCAGCTCCTCCTCGCCCAGACGAAACATCAGCGCCGAAGGTGATTGGGATTCGCGGTGCGCGTCGCCACAAGTGTCGATTCAAAACATCTCGGTCCCGAAACGGCTCCGCACAGCCGCATGCGTAGTCAGAGCAATGGTTCCCGAAAATCGAAAACGCCTTAATCTCGGACAAGGGGCAGACCAAGCTGGGGGGCTCCACGACAAGATGATGAAACGTCGGGGCTCTGGGGGGGGGCCTGGGCCTTCAGGACTGCATGCGCAGCGCGTTCTTGTGCAATGCGGTGCGTGCGGAACGACTGTCGGCAAACGAGGCACTCGTTAGTGATGATGATGGAGTGCGTGATGGAGCGGCACGAGTGCCCCCCGTTCTTGAAGAACCGCTGGTGCGCCAGAAGGGCCCGACGAGTTTGGGAAACCTGCCCGCGTACCTGCCCCTGGGAGTCCTTCAGCCCACACGGCCAGCAATCCGTAGGAGGAGTAGGGACATCACGAGCGCCATCGGGAACCACAGGGCCGGAAGAGCACCATAGAGCCCTGGAGGTGGAGGAATCGCTACCGTCTTTTCAGCTGCCCTCCATATCCCAGGGTCCAATGCCAGGAACTGCTCCTTGAGGCCCCCATCCATGAACAGGGCCTTGACGTTCAACCGAAGAGCGGGTTCCGATGAGGGGCCCGAGAACAGCCAGCTTTCAAGAAGGGACGCCTCGGACTTCTGGACCAAGCACAGGGTGTCGAACGCGAAGCGTCTGGCATATGGGTTCGACTGCTCCTGGAGAATTCCTTCCTCGCTCAACGTTGGTCTCTTGTCAAGTGGCAGTTGTCCGAACAAAGCTCCTAACTCCTGTGGGTGGCGATCGGGAAACCGAATCCACTGCTGGCATTGTCGGAGCTCGCGGACGCGTAGCTCCGCACCCGTGGGCCACTCCAGCTCGCTTCAGGACCGTGCTATCCGCGAGTGCTCGATATCGAAGGGCGGGGCGACCGCGATCGTCGACGACGGGGGTACCTCCTTCATCCACCACCTCCGTCTTGGCGCAGGCTCCTCCTCCGAGCAACTTCCTCGCAAAGCCGACCAGGGCCCGATCCTGGCGTTGCTCCTGCGCCTCGGAGAGGATCAGAGTGGCGAGCCCCGACAGGAGGGCTCCTTGGACAACGGCCCCAAAGACAATCCTCGAGAAGCTCCAAACTTTGTGGTGGCTCCAGAACATGCCCATGGTGTAGTGCCCCCTCCTGCGCGCCAAGATGCGCCGATCAAGTTCGCCCTGGATGCCCCCGTTCACAGACGTCTGAAACCCAGGAACCACGCCATCAAATTGAACCTGGCCAGGCAACTTCACGGAACCCCCGAACACGGCAGCGGCATTCTTCTGAGAGCCCTTCTCGACGAACGATGGGGTGATACGGCTTTTTTTCAAGGTTGTGCGCATAGCCGTCGTGCGCCAGCGCCTCGTGCAGGTGCCTGTGGGACACCTCGAGAGTATGTCGTGCATCCAGCGCCGAGGTGACGATGTGCGTCTTGCTGGTGTCGCCCGCGTGGGCCCGACACGACAGGTCCACTGGCCGCTGAAGAATAGGAACCCATGCAGTACAGAGAGCCTCGCCCGGCCACACCGTCCGCGACGCAATCGTCGGCGGCGTCGGCGGTACCAGCTCGGCCTCCGCCCACTCGGCATGTGTAGTCGGCCGCGGGGGGCCATCGCAGCGCCGCGTCTCCCTCCGCAGCGAATCCAGCCACGACTGTATAGGGTGGCGGAACGTACGGGCGAAGAGCAGGGCTGCGGGGCTGTCGCCCATGAAGGCGCCGCAGAGGTTGTGCATGGTCTGCTCTCTGTCGGCGCCGACAATCGTGAACGTGCTGTGCTCGTGCCTCTGGTGAAAGTAGCACTGCGAATCCTCGCGAATCGACGCGGCCAATGTAGCGCGAAGGGACGGGAACGCCGCGCAGCCAAAAGCGTTGGCCATATCCTCCTTCGCCGTGACCGATGAAACTCCCAATGACCTCAACCGTCCCAATCATAGTTCTTGACAAATCAAGGCGCCTGCCCGACTTCGGCCACGGTGATGGCCGCGTTCGCGGTCGGGCACAGGATCCTCAGGGCCCCTGCGAAGTTGCGCCTTGTATCACAGCGCCCCCATGCGACACAGGCCGTGGATGTAACGCCTCGCCGAGAATCCCTCCTTCCAATTTCGTTTATCGAGACCTGTGGCACGCGAGTGGTGCCGAGCGATCGGCGTGCGTCGAACTCGTCGAATGTGATGAAATATTTTCTGCAACGCCTTCAGACTGAACTCATTCGAGATCGGCTGCACCTCAGCTCCGAGACCCCGTCGATCCCCCGCCAGACGGCGACGGGGTGCAGGCGCGGGGCGATGCGGCTCAACCTGTGGAACCTCCCCAGTTTCATCCTCCTCTCCTTCGTGCCGCCGACGCCGACGCGGGCGTCTATGCGAGCCGTCGAAGCGCCGCATCGGATCCAAGACGAGCATGATGAGCTCCGACGGGACCGAATGCAAAGGGGCCGCCTTCCGCCGAGGAGCTGTCGCAGCCAACTCCGTCACGGCAGCGAGGTCGCCCCGACCCTTCTCGACGTGCTCGATGTTGTCACTGCCGAACGTCGCGGGGGGAGGCAAGCCCTCCAGCGGCGCCCTCTGATAGTCGGGGAACGAGACAGGAACAGCCGAGAAACCACCCTGGGGGCCCGCCTGCTGGAAGTGCGACCTGATCTCGGACGTCCGCGGGGCACAGGAAGATGCGAGGTTGTAGCGGCGCCGCTTGGGCCCTCCACGCCGCCCCGCGAGCAAATGGGCCAGCCTCCAGACATCAGCGTGCCGACGTCCTCGCCATGCCTGTCGCAGCTCTCCCGCGAGTTGAGCAACTGCTTCCTCCTGCCGCGACCGTCGTAGCGCCCGAAGTTTCTTCGAGCACCTTGCCGGCATGAGAGCAGAAGGCAGGTCGCCACGCCCGCCCTCCCGAGCTTGCCGTCGCAAGTGAAGAAGCTGGCTGCGAAGTCGACTGCATTCGACGGCCTGTGGATCAGTGAAGGACCCCCGCGGGAAGTGTCGCTCCGCAGCAGAGAACACTGTGGCGACCCACTTCTCCCATGCTCCGTCGGGGGCGGGCTCGTGCAGGAGGAGGTCGTGGTAGTCCCCCTGAGCCGAGAACTGCGACTCAAGGTCTTCCATGAAAGCCTGGACCCCAACGCCTTTCTGCAGAGCCTGCGACAGACGCTCGAAGTCCCAGCGAACCGGTGCAGGGCCCGCCGTACTCAGATCGAAACTGTAGTCGACCTTCAGGAGCAGCGGCACGTGGTCCTGCAAACCCTGCTTGCCAATCAGCTTGGGGCGCATGTTGGCCTGTCGCAGAGCAGCACAGTGGGTCACATCCGACACGAGCGACGAATCGATGGCGACGTAGTCGATGGTGCTGCTCGCCAATGCCCCGAAGTACGTCGGCCCGATATGATAATGGGTGGTGATCGCAACAAGGCTGTGCCTTTCCATTCGTTCCAGGACTTGGTCGGCAGCGCAGTGCTGCTCCGACCGAGCGAAGGCTCCCAGTGAGTCAGAGATCACCCTACACTCCACCTGTCCCGGACGTACGCGCAGACCGTAGCCGCCATTGAGATCGTAGCCCCATATGACTGTAGAGCGACGCCTGGCCCACGTCATTGTCTTCTCCATCCATTGACATATTGCATCTACCGTCGAGCGGTACCGAGCGTGAGAATTTGGAGCATGAGACTCACGACACAGTCGCCGTCCGCTCGGCCGCGGTGGGAAGTAGGTGATGAGGCAGACCAGATCGTATCTACCAAAACGTACTCGGAAGAGAGCAACCCGTCCTTGCAGGTCTGCTGGGGTTGCGAGCGAATCGATGACATCCTTGCACTCGAAGGTTCTTTAACGAAGAAGAAGGACGACGCTCACGGCATACCCAGAACGTAGTGCGAAGTGGTGGCGCAGGCTGATGATGGTGGTGGAACGATCCTCTGGGGCCTGCTGGCCCGTGGACGTGATCGCGATCACGTATACATGCGTAAACTCATCGCTGATGTCGAAAAACCTCCCATCGTCACAACTCTGCGCATTCCAGTGCACATAGGTCAGCATGAGAGAGAAACAAACACACACGTGAGTGAACAGTAAAGAGTGGTGAATGTGACGACGGCGTGTGGGGTGGGCCTGTCGCCAGCGAAGGGTATCTTCGGTCAGGCGGGGCTCGCCAGCCCCCATCAGCTGCAGCTCTCCTGGGCGCGCAGGGGCTGGAGGGAGGAGGAGGAGGAGGAGGAGGGGGAGGGGGGGAGGTGTGTGTGGGGGGGAGGAGGAGGAGGAGGAGGAGGAGGAGGACGAGGAGGAAGACGAAGAGGAGGAGCGGGAGGAGGAGGAGGAGGAAAAGAAGGAGGAAGAGGACCAGGGCGCCTCCTCGAGCAGCAGGCCGTGCCTCCGCCTCGCGGCTTTTGGGGGGGAGGAAGTCGCGCCTTCACCCAACTCCAGGAGGAGGATTGTGAACGGGCCCGGGGACACACAAATATGAGACACAAAGAACAGGATCCCCCACAGTTTCCCGCATGTTTTCTGGGTTTTCGTTTTCCTCCCCACTTCCAATATTTTCTTACATTTTCCTGGGAGCCGACGGTTCATTGTGTCTGTGTTTTCTCCCAACCAACCTGTGTTGTTGGGTCCTCGTTTTGAAGAGACGGTCCCCGCGTTCTTCCTTCCTCCTACCTCCTCCCCTCCTCTCATCATCATCATCATCATCATCATCATCATCATCATCATCATCATCATCATCATCATCATCATCAGCATCATCAGCGGCATCATCATCATCATCATCATCATCATCATCGTCATCATCATCAACATCAGTGATCATCACCCCCCAGTACACCGTTTCGTGGCCCCACGGGAAGCGCCACCGAAGGCCCCCGTGGCGCAGTCCGCATGCGTCTCCCCCCCCCAGTAGGCTCCACCCAGGGTCCCCGTGGCGCGGTCCGCATGCGTCTCCCTCACCCAAAACAGCGTTTCGTGCCCCCATATGGAGCCCCACCGAAGGTCCCCGTGGCGCAGTCCGCATGCGTTTCCCTCACCCCGTGCAGCGCTTCGTTGTCACGTAGGACGCTCCACCGAAGGCCCCCGTGGCGCAGTCCGCATGCGTCTCCCCCACCCAGTACAGCGCTTCGTGGCCCCACGTGGAACCCCACCGAAGGTCCCCGTGGCGCAGTCCACATGCGTCCCCCTAACCCAGTACAGCGTTTCGTTGCCCCATATGGAGCCCCGCCGAAGGTCCCCGTGGCGCAGTCCGCATGCGTCTCCCTCACCCAGCACAGCGCTTCGTGGCCCCATGGGGGGCTCCACCGAGGGTGCCCGTGGCGCAGTCCGCATGCGTCTCCCCCACCCAGTGCGCTTCCGTCGGAGGCCGTCGGGGTTCCGCGCCTCGCTCGCCCGTCGTCGCTCTGCCCAGCGGCAAGAGCCTTGCCCGCTATCAGCCAGCCAGCTAGCTCTCTTTGTTCCGCGCAGCGGACGACCCGCGCGCGTCGCTGGGACCCCTCCGGGGCGACCTGCGCGCGTCGCGGGGGCTCGGCGCTGCGCTGCGCCCGCAACCTTGGACTTTTGAGTGCGCGGGCAAAGAGGGAGTAACAGAAGGGGAGGAAGCGGGCGCGATCCTCGCGGGGGGGCGCGCCGACTTTGGCGTCGCGGCGCGCGGGCGATGCCGTCGGGGAGTCCCGGGGAAGCTCCTTGCGGCGGCCACGCCCAGCGTCACGAGTACTCAGAGGCAGTCATTCTCAAACTGTTGACATTCATATACAATTACACCATGCTTTGCCATACTCGCATTCATGCATGTAGACTCGCTCGCACGCAGATTCATTCACAGTCAGACGCGCTCGCGCTCAGATTCACCCGCGCTCAGTCTCCCTACGTACTCAGATCAATCGTTGTCGTTCGCGTTGTGTACCACGCCGCTCATTTCAGCCGCAGCCCTGCAGCTGCAGAGGAGGCCCTCGCCGTCCGAGAAGCAGGGGTGCTTCGGAGTAGCCCTCCCACCCCCCCTCTGCGCGCGGCCCTGCTCCTCCTCCTCCTCCTCCTCCTCCTCCTCCTCCTCCTCCTCCTCCTCCTCCTCCTCCTCCCCCTCCTCCTCCTCCCCTCCTCCTCCTCCTCCTCCTCCTCCTCCTCCCCCTCCTCCCCCCCCCCTCCTCCTCCTCCTCCTCCTCCTCCTCCTCCTCCTCCTCCTCCTCCTCCTCCTCCTCCTCCTCCTCCTCCTCCTCCTCCTCCTCCTCCTCCTCCTCCTCCTCCTCCTCCGCCTCCTCCAGGGGAGGCCGACTGCACGAGCACCGACTGTCGAAGGTGGGTGCGGACTCCTTGGATCGGCGCTGCCCCCTTCCCCCCCTCGCGCGCGGAGGGCGCCCAGGGCGGCGCCGCCGACGCCGCCGGGGGGGGGGGGGGGGGCTCGGCGCAGATCCGAGAAATCCGCGCGGAGCTCCGAACGTTTGCGCTTATGCAGCTCACTTGACTCGAAGAGAGGTTCGAGGTCGAAAAAGGTCTGGTCGGCTTTCGGGTCGCTCGAGTCCCTCCGGGTGATGCCCAGGAGCTGACCTGACTCGCCGTGGCCCTGAGCCAGCACTTCCACGGCTGGTCGGTCAGGTCAGCGCTCGGGTGGCCCCAGAAGCACTCAAGCAGCTCCCTCGACGCCCAGCGCTGACCTGAGGATGGGCCCCCGAAGCCCTCAAAGCAGCTCGCCTCGAAGCCCAGCGCTGACCTGAGGATGGGCCCTCGAAGCCCAGCGCTGCTAAGTGCTCCCTCGACGCCCTCAAGCAGCTTCTGAGCCCGAGGAGCCGCCGTTTCTCCTCGCCGCGCGGGACTGCCCGCGCGGCCCGTCTGTCCCACAAGCGGGCCGGCAGCCGACGGGCGCGAGCGAGGGCGGTGTGAGACGGGGCGGGGGGGCCGGGGCCGACAAGGGCACGTGTAGAGGGTATGGTTCTCTATGCGCTACGACCCAGGGTCGGTGCATACGCCCTCCTGGCCAGGCGTAAGTCGGGCCTGTCCCCCTGCAGGGGGATTTTCGACGAAAAATTAAAAATACCCCGAAAATCATCAACAAATTGTCCAAACATAATATGGGGACATGTGTTTTTTTTGTTTGTGCCTTTTTGGTGCATTTTTGGGGTATTCTTAATTTTTCGACGAAGACCCCCCGGTAGGGGGACAGGCCCGACCTACTAAGGCCGACCTACTAAGGCCAGGGAGGCAGAGGCGCCGATCCTGGGCCCGGGGACAGCGTGGCCAGGACGGGTGGATGCGCATCGGCCTGGTCGCCCGACCGCCGGCGGTACGCACAGGACGGGGGAGGAGGGGGAGGAGGGGGAGGAGGAGGAAGAGGGGAGTAGGAGGTGGAGGAGGAGGAATGAGGAGGAGGAGGAGGGGAGGAGGAGGAGGAGGAGGAAGGAGCAGGAGCATGAGCAGGAGCTGAGAGGAGAGGAGGGTGTAAACCATGACAAAAGTCGGATTCTGTTTAGTTGGAAGGAGGAGAGGGGTGAAGGAGGATGCGGAGATTAGGAGGAGGGGAGGAGTGTTAGAGGAGGAGGAGGAGGATAGGAAGGAAGGAGGAGTCGGTAGGATGAGGAGTAGCGGAGGAGTAGCGGAGGAGTAGGGTGGAGGAGGCGGAGGAGGAGGAGGAGGGATTATGAGAGGTAGGAGTAGGAGGCAGGAGGGGAGGCGGAGTAGGAGCAGAGCAGAGGAGAAGGAGATAGGAGGGATGTATGAAGCACGGAGGGAGAGGGGGGGAGAGAGGGTGTGTGGAAGGAGGAGGAGTCAGTAAGTAGGCATGAGGAAGGAGTAGGATGATTCAGTAGATAGGAGGAGGAGGAGGAGGAGGATGAGGAGTAGGAGGATGAGCGGATGACGTAGGATTATGAAGGATGAGGAGGAGGAGGATGATGAAGGAGGAGGAGGCGGAGGAGGCGGTGAGGAGGGCTGATGGAGGAGGAGGTGTCCAGCTGCCCGCTCCACTAAGAGAGCCCTCTGGGCCTAGTTAGGAGTGCTCCGGGGGGCCGCTGGGGCCTTCGCTGGAGCCCCGGCAGCACTTGGGGCCAGGGGCACCTTTGGCAGCACCCTAGTATGGAGGGGGGGGGACGGGGACGGTGAGTATCGTGTATCTGATCCCCATCCCCATCCCCGAAGGGGATGGGGATGGGGATCGGAGAAACGATGCTGAGACGGGGGGGGACTTCGAAGGCTGGGGGCCTCTCAGAAGGCGGCAGCCTCCTCGGAAAGGGCCCCGGCGCGTCTGCGAGGCCTGCTGCTTGGGAGGCCGGGAAGGGCTCCCCGCGCCTGGTCAGAGAAGCCCCCCCTCGGCCTGCCCCCACTCGCCGCGGGGGAGGGGGGAAGAGAAACGCTGTGAGCCACGACTCTTCCTCGAGGGGCGGAGGGCCCCTCCATCGATAGACTTTTGGCTCTACGAGTGGCACCCCTCCCAGCTCCTGAGCACGAGAGCAGCAACAGTTGTCAAGCCGCGCCCCCGCCAGCAGGGACCCCGTGTCCTTAATGGGCGCCCAACTCTTGTGAGATACGCATATGCGTATCTGTCTGCCAGCCTGCCTGCCTGCCTGTCTGTCTGTCTGTCTGCCTGCCTGCCTGCCTGTCTGTCTGTCTGTGTGTCTGTCTGTCTGCCTGTGTGTATGTATGTGCGCATGTATATATGTATGTATGACTGCATATATATATATATATATATATATATATGTTCATATATATATATATATATGTATATAAGCATGCATGCATGCATAGATGTACGCATGTATGCATGTATGTACGTACACATGTATATATGTAAGCATGCATGCATGCATGCATGCATGCACGTACGTACGTACGCACGTACGTACGTATTCATCATCATCATATATATATATATATATGTATATATGTATGCATGCATGCATGTATGTATGCATACATATATATATATGTATGTATATGTATGCAGACATGTCTGTATATGTGAATGCGTGCAGACATGCATGCAAGCATGCATGTATGCATGTGTGTATGTGTGTATGTGTGTATGTGTGTATGTACGTATGTATGTATGTACGTATGTATGTATGTATGTATGTATGTATGTATGTATGTATGTATGTATGTGTGTATGCATTGATGTATGTATGTAGGTATGTACGTATGTATGTATGTATGTTTGTTTGTTTGTATGTTTGTATTTATGTATATTTGTATATGGTTGTACCAATGTATGTATATGTATGTGTGTATGTGTGTATGTATAAATGTGTGAACTACTGTCTGTATGTTTGTATATACGTGTATAAATTTGCGTATCGGGGGTTGGGGGGTGAGATCGAAATGGGACGGAGAGCCCCCCTACCGGGAAATCGATTTCGGTTTCGTGTTCGTGCGTGCCGTGCGGGCGAGGCGAAGCTGCGTGGGCGGGCGAGAGGAAAGTCTCCTGTGGCTGAGGCGCGGCCGGACCAAATGATTCTCCGCCGGGCGGCCGGTGGCGCGCGGTGTCCCGCCGGTGTCCCGCCGGTGTCCCGTCGGTGTCCCGTCGGTGTCCCGATGATGATGATGATGATGATGATGATGATGATGATGATGATGATTCTGATGATGATGATGGTAATGATGATGATGAGATGATGTTGATGATGGCGATGATGATGATGTTGATGTTGATGATGATGATGATGATGATGATGATGATGATGATGATGATGATGATGATGATGATGATGATGATGATGATGATGACGTGCACGGGCTTTGCCAGCGCACGGGCTTTCCCAGCGCACGGGCTTTGCTGTAGTGCTATTAGGGGGACACGGTGTATGCCAGGCTTTGCCAGCGCTTCGGTATTCTCTGACTGCATGAGGCACGCTTTCGCTGGGCTTCCAGCCGTTTGCGCTGTGTGAGCAAGGGAAAAAGAGAAAAAGAAAAAAAAAAAAAAAAAAAAAAAAAGAAAAAAAAGAAAAAAAAAAAAAAAAAAAAACGAGCTATTGAGCCCGCTCGCGAAATTCTCGACAGCCGAAAGGGAAGCGTACGCCGTCCAGCTTGACGTTGGATCGCTTTTTGAGCAAAATTTTGAAGCGATTTAGTCAGTGGCGACAAGAGGGGCTTCAGCAGGCCTCCGACAAAAAAATCTCCACTGGCATCGTCAGGATAACAATCACCACTGTTGCCCATTGCTCGGCCCCTCCCCCCCCCCCAACCTCCTTATCACCCGTAGGGTGGTCGTATAGGGTACGTGTGTATGTTATGCGTACATGTTTGTATGTATGTAAGTATGTATGTATGTATGTATGAATGCGTGCGTGCATGTATGTATGTATGTAGGTATGTATGTGTGTATGTATGTATGTCTGTATGCATGCATGCATACATGTATGTATGCATGTATGTATGTGTATGAATGCATGTGTGTGTATGTGCATGTATGTGTGCATGCATGCACGTATGTATGTATGCATGTACGTGTGTATGGATGCATGTAGGTATGTATGTGTGTGTACTGTACTCGCATACTTACATAACTACATACGAAATATACAATGGAAGTGCCGTGGCGGAGAGCCAGGGCGCGCGATGGCGATGTGCGCGCAGCATTGGCGCTGTTCGGGGCGCCATCTGGAGCGCACTGGGCCGCGCAGTGCCCCGCCTCGTAGTGCCCCAAAAGTGCTGCGCCGCACAATGCTCCCCCGAGCGGTGTGCTGCTGACGCGCGCCCGCCCTTGGGTTAAGTCGGGCCTGTCCCCCCACAGGGAGATTTTCGACGAAAAAATAAAAAGTAAAGTACCCCGAAATTAATCAAAAAATAATGCAAAAATAGTCTGGGGAGTATTTTTTGTTTTTTGTTGACCTTTTTGGTGTATTTTTGAAGTATTTCTGTTTTTCGTCAAGAATCCCCCTGCAGGGGGACACGCCCGACAGAACCCTTGGGGCGGGCGCCCCCGCTGCGTTGGGACCCTGTGCTTTCCGAGCGGCGGATCATTTGGGATACTGTTTGCGGCAATTTGGGCGCGCCAGCGTGGACTCCACGAGAACTTGCTCTCGCCCCCGAGGCAACCACAAGCACTCCTATCGCCGCAGCGCCGCACCCTCCCTCCGTCTCCACCCAGGCAGAGACCACGGCATACAATATGTTCGGGAGCGGCCAAGAGGGGGGTGTCCAAGAGGGGGGGGTGCAAATCATGACCGGCGGCATGTGCGCGGCCCAGCGGGGGGGCCTGGGACGTAATGAAACAAGAAGAGGCGCCATGAAATCTGGGGAAATATCATGGCCCCCGCCAAGATATCCATCCCCCCCTAGTCATCACCCCCCTCTTTTCCGCCCCCGATATGTGTGTGGGAGCGTCGACGTTGTGGGTGCCGGCGTGAACCAAGCCGGCTTTTCCCCTCGGTCTCCGCCCTCGGGGGCCCTCGCCATGCCGGGACTGTGGCTGGGTAGTCGAAACCAATCTGGCGCCAATCTGGCAGGCCCAATCTGGCAAACGGGGGCAATCTGGCGAGGGAGCCAACGCGAACGCAGTCTGGCGAATAACCCAAATCATCCAGTTTGGCCAGGCCAGATTGGCCCGCGGGGCCCAATCCAATCTGACAATCTTGCCTTCGACTACCCTGTGTGGCAAAAACGACTCGGGATGAAAAACCGGCCCTGGGGAAAGCGCCAGAGTGTCCATGGATCCCGTACTGATGAGATACAAGCACCGGATGTCAGGCTCGTCGAAGGCCAGGAAGAGGGGGAGGGAGAGGAAGGGGAGGGGAAGGGGCGGCAGGAGGGCTCCCTCTCTCCTCCCGACCTCCCCCCCCCCCTCCTGGCCCATCCCCCCCCCCATTTTCCTCCTCCCCCTCCCCCTCCCCCTTCCCCTCCTCCTCCTCCTTTTCCTCCTCATGCTTCTCCTCCTCCTCCTCCACCATATCCTTCTCCTCCTCCTCCTCCTCCTCCTCCTCCTCCACAGTTACTCACTCTGAATACTACTCTCCCTCTTCCCCTGATGACGGAATGGGAGTAGCCGACCCCCATACTGTTTTTTACACACAAGTTTCCCCGGAGTTGGGTTTTCGCTCGCATTTTTTTTCCAACATGCTGCTCTCGCTGAGGCGCCTGCCTCATTTTCGGGCCCCGCTCGTTCCGAATCGTGTTCCCGCTGCAGCGCTGGCCTCATTTCCGCCGGCGCCTGCCTTGAGGGTCGTATCTGCGCTAATTCGGAATTTAGTCCCTTTCTTGACTAAGGCGAACAAGCTTTTCCTGATTAGCGCAAACAGGCTTTTCCAACATAGTCTGCATGTTCGCAAAAATCGCTGGCGTCGGGTCCGTCGCCCCTCCTGTACAGGAGGGAACAGAGGAGGCACAGGAAACCGCGCGATCCGTATAGCCGTCGCGGTTCCAGCCCATCCAATCTTTATCCAATATCGCATGTTTCTCTTGCGCGTCGTATCATGGCCGAGGAACGGGTGAAGAACGCGGCTTCGGTGGAGAGCATGGAGAACTTGGTGAAGTCCTGCCAGAAGGAGATACTTGCAATGAGGATTTTCCAATCTGACATGGATGACGTGGTCGCCAACAACACGGCTTTCTTGGGCGGTGCCATTCAGATCACGCAGCGGATATCAGAGCCTCAACTGCGAGATGCGATCACCCATAAGCTCGGCACGCCCAGAGATGACGCCAGCATGTATGCGAGGCAGTTTCCGGCTGCTCTCTCGCGCGTCCTCGCCAAGTGGGGGGGGGCCGTTGCCGGATCAAGGTTGCGCCCCGCAGTGAAGCAGGCCGGTGAGATTGGGGGGCTGCAGGCAGGCAGCTATAAGAAAGCGAAGGCGAGGGCCCCCAGCAGGAGCAGATCACCGTCGCGCGCGCGGCCTCCGAGCACCCCGGCCAGCGGGTCCGCGATGGGCCCAGGATCTATCTACAAGGCGCACCACGTGAAGGCTCCGACGGGCATCCCGCTGAACGCGAAGATCTTGCGGCCACATCTGAGCGACCCCATCAGCATCGCGTCCTCGCCAGGCGGCGCCGCCGCCCCCAGGCAGAACCCTCCCGCCGAGACGGGCGACAAGAATAATAATAACGATAAGTTCGAGATTTTCACTGTCGACTACGACCGCGTGCTCCTGATGGGGCAGAACGGCGCGACGACCACGGAGCGCAAGTTGGCGCCGGGGCCCGACGGCATGTGCGCGGCCAAAGTGCACGGAGACGACAAGGAGACGGAGGTGCCGAATGCCATGTGCGAGACGTGGTCCAAGAGGAAGACGAACGGATTGGGCGGGCCTCTCAAGAGACCCGCCGCTGCCGCGAAGAAGCCTGCAGGGGCTTGGGACGAGAAGGAACGCGCCGCCACCGAGGACGACGAGGGGGGGGGGAAGGGGCAGCCCGAGCCCGACGAGGTCGAGGTGGAGGAACTGGAGGCGCCCGCGGTCAAGACGGCGAAGCCCGCTGCAGCGGCTGCCCCCGAGCGGAAATACACCGCGATGTGGCGCAAGAGGGGCGGGTGCAGCGCCGCGCGGGAAAATTTCGGCAACAAGCGTCATGCGTGCGCTATCGGCAAGAAATCTGACCGCTACAGCACGGAGGAGAAAATGAAGGCGGCGGAGAAGCTCGTGAAATTGCTGCATGAGAACAAAAGTAAGCTGCTGGCGCAGATCCCCGCCGCAATGGGGGGCATTTCGGTGCAGCCCTCACGCGCTTCCTAACCTCATAGACAGCCCCGCAGGAGGCCCCCTGGCGGGGCTCGCGTTTACGCGGCTACGACCGACCCCTCTGCAAGCGGAAGGGCAGCGAGATCCTGGATTCTCTGCGAGGGATGCCGCGCAGTGCGTGCTATAGATTCACTGGGGCGAAAGCGGCGCCAGGCCGTTCTTGCTCGGCGGTTGGCGCGGCGGACCGACTGCAAGCGAACTTGATATTTCGGGGGCGGCACATATGAGCGCACATGAATACGCACATGCGCGCCATGCAGGCGAGGTTCGGCGGCGGCGGGGCGGCGACGAGCGTCCGTTGGCGACGGCGACGGCGACCGTGCACGCGCGCGCACTCGCGCGCATGCGCGAGCGCACGCGCGCATTACCGCAAACATGTGCGCTCAATACATATCAGTTGGCATTCTGCTATATATATATATGTATATAGATGTATATATGTATATGTATCGTAGATATGGGTATATATATGCATCGTAGATATGGTTATGTCTACACTGGTAGCGCGCTTTCAATCAACAGCTTGTTCAGCTTAGTGTTATACGGGAACGCTGCGACAGCTGCCCCCCCCCCCCCCCCCCCCTCCTGCGCGGGAACGGGAGGGCGCTGGAAGGGAGAAAGGGGCGCCGGGGAGAGAGAGAGAGAGAGAGAAGAGAGAGGGAGGAGAGAGAGCGAGAGAGAGCTCCAGACTGACCCTGCTTGAAGACGCTTCGGCTCTGAGGCCGCCGAGGGCCCAGACAGGGCGCGCGAGGGCCCAGGGCGGGCCTGCCCGAGCGGCGAAACCGCCGCGAGACATGCCGCCAGCAGCAGCCGTGCCCCCCTTGGCTCTGCTGCTGGCCTTGACCAGCAAGGCGATTGCATTAGCAGCAGAGGAAGGGGGGGGGGGGGAGAGAACGCGGGCAGCACGGGCAGAGGGCCGGCAGGGGCGTGAAGGGAGATGGGGAGCGAGGAGGAGGAGGGGGAAGGAGGAGGAGGAATAATGATGATGTGGGGGGGGGGGGGGGCGGGGGGAGGAGGAGGGGGGGGGGGGGGGGGGGGGGAGGGGGGGGGGGGGGGTGGTAGTGGGGGTGGTGTGGGTGGGTGGGGGGGGGGGGGGGGGGGGGGGGGGGGAAATGGGGGGGGGGGGGGATCCGCCTGGGCGAAGGGCGTGGCCTGCGCATGGCGCCGCCTGGAGGAGATGGCCCCCCTTGTGGCGGCCCGCCTGGAGGAGAGGGCCCCCCCGCAAGCGCGGCGATGACCCCGAGGGCGGCGGGCTGAACCTCGCGGGCGACGACGAAGAGGATGAGGAGGATGAGCAGCTTGGCGGGCTGCGCAAGGCACCCTTCGGCATGCGCCTGCGCCGCCCGCCAAGCAAATGCAGGCGCTGCGGCGAGATGGAATGCATCGGCAGCGGCTTGTGCCCCTCGCACAAGTGCCAGGATTGGAGCAGAGCCAACCGCCGCCACAGCGCCACCTTCGGCCTCTATGAGCCCCCGAACAAGACGCAGGGCGCGAAGAAGAAGAACAAGGGCAGGAAGAGAGAAGAGCGCGGCACCTAGCGGCCGCGGACCGCGATCGGCTTGCAACTAGCTTAGGATGGTTTGCTTTGTTAGCTCCTTCTTGCCATCCTGTACAGGGGCGCCCCTCCTGTACAGGAGGGCGTTCCTAGGTGGTGGCAGCGCATCAAGCAGCGCGAGGCCTCAGAGATCGCAGAGCACGGGTGCATCCTCGTGCCCCCGAGGCCGAAACCACGGGCCCCAAGACTGCAGGCCCATGGCGGACACCCATCGTACACTTCGAGGTTGGCACGGTACCAGCGCGTCATCCTGGCGACGCCGCGTGACCCTGCTCCCCGAAGCCTGCGCCAAAGAGCCCGCCAACGATGCCACCGCCAACGCTGAAACCGAAGCCCAAGTATGGCCCCCGCCCGCCAGCCGCTCCACCGCCAGACCACCTCCGCAAAACTGGCCCAGCCCCGCCGAATGCTGACATGATGGGCACGCTAAGGCAAGCTGCGGCAGCACCCACGGCGCATGAGGCGGCGCAGGAGGTCGTGCGCACGCTCCAGCAGCAGCAGCAGCATAACGAAGAGGAGCAGCGCCGCCGCCACCGCCACCGCCGCAGACCGCAGCAGGGCAGCAGCAGCCGCCACCGCCCCAGGCAGCGTGCCACACAGCCGCGAAGGGGGGGACACACCTTCCCTCCAGAGCCGCCGTATACGGCAGCCACCCCGGCAGCAGAGCCAGACGCAGCCGAAGCCCCAGCACAATGCGAGGTGGCAGGCGCAGGGCGGGGTGGGGGGGGGGGGGGCGACGGAGGCAGCATCGGAACCAGTCCAACAGAGTGGCCGCTGACAATGGGGGAAGAATTTCAACTGGCAGTCGAAGAAGCGGCAGCAGCGGC